>JAJIYU010001697.1:0-34463 GCA_030144865.1 Tinospora cordifolia
ATATTTGTCATGTACTTAAAATTACTTTTACTTATAAAGTTATTAACTAGAGATAAAATTTACCAATAATCAACTTTACTATTTTTTTATTAGTCAACTTTACTATTTATGATATCATTTATAATTTTTTTTATTTTCGATGCTATTAATTAACTTTATTATTTATAATACTATTGATCAATATGACATTTTTCAAATATGTCAAAATAAATAAATGAATAAATAAATAAATTTATTACAATTTCTTGTCATTCGTGACTTTCCTCATAATGGTCAATGTTTGTTGACTACAGTTCTTTAACACGTAATTATAGTCAAAATTTTTGTATTACAACACTTAAAATTAGTAGGTATTACACATATGCAAAGAAGGGAGGTTTGGTTGAGCTTAGTCGGGTAATACAGGCGTGCTCCTCCCTATTTAAGGAGCGCAAGTGTTCCATTCTTCTTACTACTACTTGACTTCTTAGAATGGGTTTGATTCCTTCTCTTGATCTTTTTTCAAGTAACCTCCTCCTTTTCTTTTCCCTTTCTCTTTTCTTGTTTTTCTTCCCTCATCATCTCTTCTATGCTTTGATAAGTTTTTGCTCCACTCTTCCTACCCGATCAATGGCTTCGGGGTTGAAGAAGAGTAGGGACAATAACTTCAACATGGATAAGTTCTTTCAAAGGATTCTGGCTAAGGAAAGGGAGAAAATGCCCTCCAACCATGTTGTCCAAACTAGAACTTCCATGGTCTCTATGATTTATCTCCCAATGATGCATGGTTTTGCAGTGTTACTTCTTGTATCCTCTCGTCATAAGGGCAAGGGTTGGGCTATTTTTGGACTCACGCCATGTGAAGAAAATCAAATAGTCCTCTTATCAAGTATTTAGCAAGTAGCTTTCCTTGGAGGGATTCCAGATCATCCTTCCAAGGCCTGAGATTGAACAGGGGAAGGATGACCCAAACCTAGAGAATGGTCACAAGGCTTTTATCAAATCGGTTGAGGTTTGTTTCTCTCTTTCTTCTTTCTTTCTTTTTTTTACTCGCCTTTTGTTCTCTTTTAGATGGCATACCAGTCCTTCCTCAACCATTACAAGTTTAGGTAGTCACTTGCCCTCTCTACTGCCGAGAAGGATCGGTTGGAGGTTGACTGTCAAGCTTGTTTGGGTAAAGGAACGACAAGCCAAAGCCTAGGCCAAGCTCAAGATGTTGGCAAAGGAGAGGTCTTCCCTTGCTAAAAGGGTTGCCTAGCTCAAGCGAGATCAAGATGAGGTCTCTTGGAAGGTTGCTGAGGCCTTCAAAGAGTCCAAGGAGTTTTAGGAGATCCCTACTAACGAATATGACAAGGGACAATGCCAACTTTATCTAAATTTCAATTATTACATTGAGTGTTCAGTTGACTTCTTTAGCTTTGACAAGTACATCTCCAAGCAACCAGATGTCAGGCAGGAAGGGGCTACAACTAAGCGATTTGACCTAGACGTATTCATGGCCGAGGTGGAATGTTTGATCATCGAGGAGGGGGCAGCTAATGAAGTGAGGAAACCTAATGAGGCAAGAGGGGCAAGCTTGGGGGTGGTCATCCTCAGCTCTAACCCAGGGGAGCACGTGTAACCAAGTCCAAGGAAATGTTGTCTCTTCTTAGACTCAAGGGTCATCCAGATTTTTGCTGAGACTTCTTCTAGGTGACAATTTGAGCAAATTTTTTTGCTTGGATCACTGGGGCACTCTCGATCTTTGTTGACACCTTCTTTTCGATGATAATTAGAGCAAATTTCTCCACTTAGACCCCATGATACTTTAGGTCTTCATTGAAACCTTCCTCTTAGTAATAATCTAAGTAGATTTCACTGTTTGGATCCCATGGTCCTCGTGGTCTTCATTAAGACCTTCTTGATGATAATCCAAGCAAATTTCTCAACTTTGACCCTGAGGTACTCTAGGTCTTCATTGGTAACTTCTTCCCAAAGATAATCCAAGTAGATTTCTCTGTTCAAACCCTAGGGTACTCTAAGTTTTCGTGGAGACCTTTTTCCTGACAACAATCTGAGCAAATTTCTCTGGTTGGACCCTAGGGTATAGCAGAGCTGATTGTTGGCAACACAAAGTATACATCCATAATGAGGAAGATTCCTATTATGACCATGTTCGATTATAAGCATACGAGTGTGAATTTTACTGATAATAAGTCTGAAGGTGCTCTGCATTCCATGGCTTGGTGAGCTTTCTTCCATTCGAATCTTCTAGCAGGCATACCCCTTGCTTGGGACTTGCTATGATTTGATATGCTCCCTCCTGATTTGGTTCGATGGTTCTAATTTTTGGTTCTTTTGTTTTTAGCATTTCTCTTCGAAGCACTAAATCCCCTGCTTGGTGGCTTGATCCTCAAGTTGTAATGCTTCTTAATTTTTCTCTAATAGGTGGCTGCTACCCAAGTTTATGAGTCTTCCATTCTTTCTTCTATTAGGTCTAGGTAGGTTTGCAACCCTTTTTCATTTTACTTTTCATTAAAATAGGATGTTCGAAGTTTGAGGATTCTTATTTCCATAGGACTGACAACCTCCATTCCAAAGGCTAACGAGAAAGGTGTTTCTCTTATGGTTGTTTCGGTTGTTGTTTGATATGACCCAGGGCACCTGTGGCAACTCATCAGCCCAAACTCCCTTCTTTGCCTCTATTCTTGTTTTCACAGTGTGCTTGATAATTTTATTGATACCTTTGACCTGTCCATTTGCTTGTGAATGAGCCAAAGTGGAAAAGAAGTGTCGTATCCTAGTCCTGAATAGAAGCTTTTAAAACTTACATTGTCAAACTATTTTCTATTGTTTGAGATAATGGTATATAGTACCTTGAACCAACACATAATTGATTGTCATATGAATCTAATGGTTTTTTGCTCAACTTTGGGCCAGGGGTTTTGCTTCAGCCCACTTAGTGAAGTAATCTACTACTACCATGGTGATTTGATTTGGCCCATACTCATTGGTAGGGGTTCGACTAGGTCTACCTCCACTAAGTGAAAGGCCATAGTCTTTTAATTGGGGTTAAAGCTACTAGAGATGCTCGGATCAGGGTAGCGTCCCTTTGACAACTATCACATTTCTTAGCTATCTCTACTACATCTTTGGTCCACATACGCCAATAGTATCCCTATTTGAGTAGTTTATAAGCTAACACCCTACCTCTAGAGTGATTTTCACAAACTCTAATATGAATTTCTTCCAAGATTTGCTTCACATTTTCTTCTAATACACATTTTAGGCATGAAAAGCTACAACCCTTCTTATATAACCTTTCCTCACTCAGTGTGTATGTCATAGCTTGTCGTTGTATCTTCCTAGCCCTCAATCAGTTGTTGGGGACCTTTTTCCTGTTTTCATGTATTCATAGGTTTTCAAGGAGGATACATTCTACTAGCTCTTCTCCAGCCATGGACACCAGTTTAGATAACACATATTGAGGGCATTTTTGGAACCAAGTATTTGATTAACCTCAAATTTCTTGAAGGGGTTTAATTGTCTTTGTGTTTCCATGAGGTAGGATTGCATTCGCCTATCCTTTGCCTGGTATTCTTTGTTGATTTAGCTAACAATCAACTGAGAGTCACAGTTGATGTGAATTCTTTGTACTCCCCAGTCGTCAACAACATGTAGGCTAGCTAGTAAGGCTTAATACTTGGTTTCCTTCTTAGATGCTATAAATTTGAATTGTGTGGCGATGGAATGCTTTTGACTTTTAGGGGACACAAATATGATTCTAACCCCACATCCCAGTTTGAAAAAGGATCCATCTACAAATATGCACCATGTGCTGTGATCTCTTCTTTGTCTTCTTTTGTTTTTAATTCCCTAAATCTTGACCCTTGATGGTGGTTCTTGGTCAAAATGCAAAATCAAATTCCCTTAGTTTTATTGCAAATTTGGCTACTTGCCTAAAGATATCGGGTCTTTGTAGTATTTGTCAAATCGGGTGTTTCATCAGTTCAACAATGTTGTGTGTTTGGAAGTATGGTCACAATTTCCTAGTAGACATTATAATGTTAGGGCAAGCTTTTCTAATTCTAGATATTTGGCTTCTATGTTGATGAGGGTTTTGCTAGTGTAATACACAAGTCTCTACTACCCTTGGTTTTCTTTTATTAATATTGAGCTTACAACGGTGAGGGACATGGACAAGTATAAGAAAAACTTTTCTCCTTCAGCTAGTTTAGAGAGCAGAAAAGCGGCAACTAGATATTGCTTCAATTCCCTAAAGGCTCACTCACTTTCCTCATCCCAGCCCACTAGTTTTCTCTTAATTAGCTTGAAGAAAGGGAGGCCTTTACCAGTGGATTGTAAAATGAACCTATT
Organism: Tinospora cordifolia; assembly: GCA_030144865.1. Taxonomy (NCBI): domain Eukaryota; kingdom Viridiplantae; phylum Streptophyta; class Magnoliopsida; order Ranunculales; family Menispermaceae; genus Tinospora; species Tinospora cordifolia. The sequence goes on from JAJIYU010001697.1 coordinate 4,336, forward strand.
TAAAGTCACAATTGCCCCTATTAACTATTGTACTTCTTTTAGAGTCTTTGGAGACTTCATCTCTGGGATGGCTTTGATTTTATATGGATTTGCCTCAATTCCCCTTTGATTGACCATAAACCCAAGAACTTTTTTTTTGCTTTAATTTCAAATGTTCATTTATTGGGATTGAGTCTTATATGATGTTGTCAAAGTATTTTAAGACATCCTTGAGATCTTTTGAGTGCTGAGCAGAGGTCACACTTTTCACTAGCATGTCATCCACATAGGCCTCTATGTTGGTTCCATTCTTATCTCAAAATACTTGATTAACCAATAACTCTCGCGTTTTTCTATCCAAAAGACATAATCGTGTAACAATATAGCCCACAATCCATTAATACCTTTCAGATCACATTTCCATTAGATAGAGGATTTTTGTGGCTTAAACACATATTAGTTGAAGAGAAATTTATCTAATTCATAGTTGTTGCTGTTTATATTCGTCAATCATAGAAGGAAAAGCTAGATTCTCATCAAGCTTCATTCATATGATGCATTCGTAGGCCTGACTAGTCAACAAGGTGTAATATATGACAACGGCTCCATGAAAATGCTCCTTTACCATTAAGCCTTTTGTTACTACATTTGATCGTAAGAAATATGGAAGTCACTCCAGATAAAAAGAAAATAGATCAATTTTAGAACCAAAGATCATAGTGCTCGAATGCGTAATTGAAAAGATTACAAATAGTATCTTCAAGATTAGGTATTATTCTAACCAAGTGGTGGCGGGTCTGCTCCATCTCTAAAGTTGCTTGTTATTGTTTATTTCTTTGCACTCTTTACTTCTATAAAAAATGATTTGCTACTAAAAGAAAAAACATTATTGAGATTGGAAGAAATAATAGCTAAATAGAACATTTTTGTAGAGGCAGGTGGGCATGCTTACTTTGAGAGTCTATTTAAGGGATTCTTATCCATTAATGAATATATATATATATATATATATCGGTGCATAGCCCAAGTTAAAATTCTAGAAAAGATTGGCTGACAATCCATCCTTAACCGCGCAAAGATTCTACGTACTTCACTAGTATGGGATTCCATTGGTCATTAACATTGTTACGTGCCACTCTTTGTAAATAGCATCATACCCCTAGTTGAGATAGGTAAACCTAACATTTAAACTTTCACTGGGCCCTGACCAGGTTAGTAGGAGGACCTTGTTAGGATGCTTCCTGAGCCGGTTAATCTAGCTGACCTGGAGTGTGCAAAATTAAAGACTTGGGTTTTACTTTTAATCCCAGGGATAATGACCTCGACATCTTTTAACACTATTGACATCTCCAAGATAAATTACTTGGTATATATTAGCAACATGCAACATGACATGTACCTAAAATACCTATGTTCCTCCACAAAACACCAAGGCCGCAGTAAAAATATTATTCCATCGGTACGCAAGGCAACTTGGGTGAATAATATATAATTTGCATATCTTATATATATATATATATAAACAAAGCAAGTTGTCTTTTGTCATTTGCAAGTAAAAGGAAAACCGAACCTCATTAATGCATGAAAAAAATCCAAGGGGTAGTTTAGTAAATCTGCATCCATAGAGAAGCGGGCAACACAACAGCAAGAGAACGCAACTAGGGAAGGGGGTCAAAGCGGGGGGTTACAGAAACAGTGGCTTCTTTGTTGAATCGCCCAACGAACCAACGCTTTGTGCGCGCATTTTTAGTTATTTTTAGTATAACAGAGAGAGAGATAGAGGGGAAGGTTCGGAAGAAGGAGAGGGGAGTGGCAAAAAGCGTAAATAAAAAAGGGGATAGGAAGAGATGACGGTGGCGATTTTGAACATGTTATCACTGCTGCCGACTCGATCCCACGTAACACCTCTATCGTCTTCTTCTTCTTCTTCTTCTCCTACATATGGTGGGTATGGCTATAAATACCAAGCCATCACCACCCATAATCCTCATCTTTCTCATCTCACCATTATTTCTTCATCAACATATTGCTATCTTCCTTCAACTTCTTCTTCGTCTTCTTCTTCTTCATCTTCTCCTTTGCCCTTTACCATGCCCACTGTCACTCAAAAATCATCAGGTATTTTTACAATCTTATTACATCCCATTCATTGCTACCATTAATTCTATTCATTAGTTTATTTTTCTCTATTGAAATTGAGGATTCATTTCTCATTTTCTGAAAATTGGGTCTTTTTTATTGTCATTTTGGGCCCTTTTATTTGTTGCTCAATTTTTTGTTCTGAATTCATGAGCCCCCTCTTGCAGATTTCGAGATGGGTTTTTCTTCTATCTCATTTTCCTTATGGTTTTATTTTTCATTCATTTTTATTTATTTCTTTATTATTAGTTTATTCTTCTAGTGGTGGTGGTGGGAGAGCGGAGGGTTTTGTTTGTTGGGTCGTCCGTCGATGAAATTTTTTTTTTCTGTGGAGAAAATGTTATCTTTTTTATTTTTTATTTTTGCCTTTTTTCATTAAAATTGACGGGTTTTAATTTTTCCTGGTTTACATTGAACAGTACATTTTCAATTCTTTATTTTCAGATGAAAGCAAAATAGATATTTGGGTTGAATTGAATTGATGCTGTTTGAACTTTTCTGGGGTTCTTATATGTCAGAATGTACCAATCAATTAGATAAAGCCAACCTTAGCTTTTCTGTGCACAGATATGCCTTTCCTTATTTTATCACTTTTTTTTTTTTTTTTTTTTTTCTATGGGACAGAAATTTTCCAATTTCTGTAACGAAACTTAAAATGACAAATAATAACAACAACAATAATACAATAATAATAATTTTGGTGGCTTACATCGATTTGGGTAATCAAGTTAGATTTCAGGTGGAGGATTATTCTGGAGTCATTAAAGGAAAAAAAAAATCTTGTGAAATAATGGCTTTTTCTCCCCTTTGACATCTTTTTAGTCGCCAAAAAAGAAAAAATAGAAAAAAAAAAAACACGAAAAATCAAATGATTGGGGAGGCTGGATTAAAATGTGGGTACTTTAATTGTAATTAAAACGATTATTATTATTATTATTATTATTATTATTATTATTATTATTATTATTATTATTATTATTGAAATTCAAAGTGGTGTTTTTCCTTGTAATGTTTTGAAAATTAATACCTTTGATTGTGTTATTACATGTAATCAAAATGGAACGAAAAGGCGATTTAGAAGACATCAAAACAAAATGTTTCACATTTTTGGGACATTCCTTTAAATTTTTCCTTGTTAGATCATGGTACTAGTACTGTGTTGTATATATTTGGGTTGTTGCTGTATTTCTTGAAAATTTGTCTTTGCAATTTTCAAAGGCATGATTTATTGGTTATTTGAAAAATTAACACTTTTTCACTGTTCCTTTATTTTTTCCCCTTTCCCATTAATTTTCATAAATTTTTTTGGTCATGAAATGATCATCTTTGTTCGATTTTCATGACTATTACTGGTAATTACACCATTTGAGCTTTCTTTTCTTTTCTTTTTTTTTTAATTATCTTTTTTAGGACATCTTCCTTTGACCCACGGATCTTCGTGGCTGCAAGACAATTCTACTAGTTATGAAGTTGTTGCTAACAATGGATGCAGACCTCTGCATTCAGTGTTTCCCACAGCACCTGCTGCTGTATCATCTGTAGAAGACCTTTATGAGTTCATATGCTCAGGCCCTCTTATAAAGAAACTGGGTCTGACCTCAGAAATGGTGGCATCAAATATTGATAAGTGGTTGGAATATGGTCTTTATGTTTGTCGATTGTTTCAACTGAACGAACTGAGTCTTACAATCCCTCAAAAAGCTCGGGTTTTTCACTATTACATACCAGTGTTTTTCTGGTGTCAAGATCAGATTTCACAGCACAGATCAAACTTCAAAGATGGTGAAGATATACCTCCTCTGGTGGTATGTCATCTCTATATTTAATTTCTTGCATATATATACATTTCTTGATATAATTTTCTGTTGCTTATCTGTTGTCTAGAGAGAGAGAGAGAGCGAGAGAGAGAGCACTGCTGATTATAAAAGGGTTTTTTTGTTGGTGCAGATTGGTTTTAGTGCACCACAAGGTTGTGGAAAGACTACCCTTGTCTTTGCTTTGGATTATCTTTTCCGGGTCACTGGCAGGCAAGTTTCATGGATAAACAGGAAGTTCATTTTTCTGTTATTACTTCTATTTGTTGCTCTTTTGAAACTCTTTGTTTTCAATTTCAGCAAGTCGGCTACAATATCTATCGATGATTTCTATTTGACGGCTGAAGATCAGGTCAATATAATGCTCAAATCTGAATTTATTCAAACCTTTGCGTTTCCTTTTTTTTTTTTTTTTTTTTTCTTTTTTTCAAATGTTGTGATATGTTTCCTGATAAAATTCATTTTATTTCCAGGCTAAGCTAAGGGAACAACATCCTGGAAATGCTCTTCTAGAGGTAGCAATTGCTTAACAATTTTTGTTTCTCTGCCCATCAAGTAATGCAGCAAAATTTCTAACTATCTTTTATGTCTTATTTACAGTTTCGTGGGAATGCTGGAAGCCATGATCTACCATTATCTATCCAAACACTGACTGCTCTAACCAAATTGACTAAAGAAGGTGAGGAACTCCTGTAAACCTCTTTTACTGTTGTATTCTCCTTTAAGTGGTTTACAAAGGAAGAATAAATCTTTTTTTTTTCTTTTGCAAGGAAAGAATAATTCACTTGTAGGAAAAAGGCTATTTGTTTAGATCTTTTTTCCCTTTTATTTGCTTCATTATTTTTGACTTCTGTTGTGGAATTCAGGTATGACGATGAGGCTTCCACGTTATAATAAAGTAAGCATTAATCACTAATCACCAATACTGATTTCTTTCATCTGTCCTTTTTGGTACTTCAAGGCATAAACTGATTATTTATGGATTTCCTTTTTGCTTTTTTTAGTCTGCATATGGTGGGAGAGGAGACAGAGCCGATCCTTCAACATGGCCAGAGATTGAAGGCCCACTAACAGTAAGCTAATCTTCTCATCAATACTTGGTTGTACTGTGAAGTTTTTACCTCCCTAGCTAATTTTAAAAAGCTTTCCTTGACATGTTGGATTCAATTCAGGTGGTCTTGTTCGAAGGTTGGATGCTTGGTTTCAAACCCCTCCCAGCAGATGTTGTCAAAGCTGTTGATCCTCAGGTTGGCAGTCTGCAAATTGAATCACTGATTCTGCTTCTTTTCAATATTATTTTCTTCTATTAAAGGAAAAAGAAAAATCATTATTTCAGCTGGAGATTGTAAACAAATATCTGGAAGCCTATTATGACGCGTGGGACAAGTTCATTAACGCATGGATAGTAATCAAGATAAAGGACCCGAGTTGCGTCTATGATTGGCGATTACAGGTATGTTATCATAGGTATTTCTACTTCCAAAATGTTATGGGCATTGGAACTACCCCTTTACACAAGGTGTTCTTTTGGGTGATTTCACAGGCTGAGATTGCAATGAGGGAAGAAGGGAAACCTGGGATGTCTGATGAAGAGGTATGTGATGTGTTCATTATCGTTTGATTAAAATCTCCTGGCTTTCTGATATGATGCCTATAAGTTGTAACTAGTTTGTTTAGTTTTTGCTCAAGAAACTAAGTTTTGGGCGTAAAATTTTCAGGTTATGGACTTTGTTTCGCGATACTTGCCAGCATACAAGGCTTTCCTTCCTACCCTGTATTCTGAAGGACCAAGTGGTTCAGATCCAGAGCATGTCTTAGTCATTGACATCGATGAGGGAAGGAACCCCATCTTAGGCGTGTAGCTAATTCGCAATATTGGTTTGAGACAGTTACAAGGCAGATATTGAAGAAAGGTCATCATTTTATTGTCTATGACCGGAGGGGTGGTGTCATTATAAGCAGCAGTGATGTTATTCTTGTAGGAATTTTATTCATGAGAAAAGATTTCATGGTGAATTCATCATGTTTAAGGGTTCAACTAATTCAGTGTAAAATGTAATTATGTAGCATGTGTAAGAATGTTATGAAGGAAAATTTCCTTCATCTCTTTAACAAGTGTTCTTTCGCAAACATAATTTTTTAGTATCATTTTTGTAAATTGACTCTTAGTGAGTGTGATTAGAATTCCAAGTACTTGAAGAAAAACAGAACCAAAAAATATGAAACTTGACTGAGCTTAGTCACACAATTTAAAAGGTAACGATATCATTCTTTGCAATAACAATACTAATATACTAATATACATAGAAGGAAGAAAAGGGTATACTGTGGTGAGTTGAACTGAGTTACATTTCAAAGTAATAGTGACACACAACCACAGTGAAGTATGAAGTTTCATTTCATGTATTACTAGTTCTTTTTTTTTTTTTTTTAACAAGATAAATTATTTACTTGTCTTGGTTGATTAAAATAATGCAATCTGAAGAAGTCTAAATCTACACTAGCGAACCACAAGTCATTGTGGCCCTGCTTCGTCTGCAACATAATCTGTGGAATATGCTGATTTAATAAATAAACTAATTCCTCAAAGACTGTAAAAAATGATAATTTTAAGGGAGCTGTCTGCAGCCCGCGTCTCAACTTCCCTTTTGGCTTTCAAAAAATATTATGACTATTATACTTTCATCAAATCAGTCTCACAGAATATTTTGTCTTTTATATTTAAAAATGAATTGATTCATTTATAATAAAATTTTAAACTATTACTTAAAAATAGTGTTATAATTTTTATCATCAACCTTTTTTTTTTGTAATTTAAAATCACATCTTTATAATTTCAAAGTTAAAAGTGGAATTTCTCCCAAAGGAGGTTTTATGTTGGCCTACTTATTTGTGACAATTCTCCACAAAAAAACAAACAAAAAAAAAGGAGGAAGAGAACTTTTTGGGAAATAATTAAACTAAATAAGAAATAATAAAAATGTGAAAGAAGTATACAGAGCAAATTGGGAAGAATATCTTGCCAACCTATCCGCCGCCTAACTAGACAGAAATTATAAAAGAAGCTCCTAGAAATTTTAAAAAAAATATATATATATAAGAGTGTAGATGGATTGAGATCACAAATATATAACTAGTGCCTCCACTTTTACCTATGCAAATTACTTGTTTATACAAATCTTTGAAGCTTCAAACATACTGTGGTCAGAGAAGAATTGCAGAAAAGATGTGTTCCCGTCTCACCAAATAAACCTCCCCCACCAAAATGAAAAGAACAACTCCAGTTATTCTGTTCTAATTCCATCTAATAAGCTTCCCCTAGGCCTATTAACATGGTACAATAATTCAGTATTGTGTTCCAATTCTGTATTGATTGGAGTGATGCCCTTATTCGAAATATCTTCTAAGAATCTAAAATGGAGGGTCTTCAGGTTTCGATTCCTATTCTCATAGAAAACTTCATTTATTGAGGAATATATAAATGCTTTGCCTCCCAGTAACAAGTTTTTAGAGAATAATAATAGCCTTTGTTATAATTTGTATGTATATATAAAAATAATGATAAACGCCTGTTATTGCAGCATTTATAACTATAAGATGAACGGATACATACTTTAAGATGTGCATTACTTATTTATCCAATAGTTGCGGCTAATATAATTAAAAAAAAAAAAAAAAACTGCTGCAACAGCAAACTAGTATTTTCCTTGTTACATAATGTGAATTGTAACTGTTAGTATTTACTTTTTTTTATTCATAAATTAAACAATCTGTCCACTATTTTTCCAATATTTCATAGAAAAAGTATTAACATCATACACTTCAGCAACATGCAAAGAGTGCAAAGGCATAGGGGAGAGGCATAAAAGCAAGAAAACAAACTGAAACAAGAGACCAATTAATTTGATTTACAACAAATAAATAACTCTTGCATCAGGGTGGAGTGAGTTTCCTGATTTTCTTCATTGTGTCCCCTCTTTCCTGATGGTATTTCTGATCAGATCCTGAAACCATAATGTCTCATTTTGGCCCAGGATGAGCAATAAATCAATTTCACTCATTAGAAATCAAATGTGAACCATACCCTTCAACATTAACATTTTCTTCGAAACTGTTTTAACGTGTTGACGCAGCCAGATGCTGCTGACCATAATATGAAGGCTCAGGCTTCTTATTCTTTCTTTCTATCTTTTTTCTTCTCTTTCCTTTTACTTTGTGCATTCGTTTGTGTGCATGTGTGTGTGTGTGTCTATATGTATATTTCTATCCAAATGGATTTTGTCCACACAGACTGAAAGTATCTGGGGTAGTGGGAAAGGAGTATCCATGAGCCACCTCCTGATCTTTATTTGAAGTACTAAATGCTGCTCCCTCAACTCCATAGCCCTCATTTCGCTGATGTCTGCAATGTACACCAACGACACTGCAAGTTATAAACTTCAAGTATATATATATATATATCTGTGTGTGTGTGAATTCCATCTCGTCATATAGTGGGATAAAAGGTAAATTTCAAAGAGGTGTCCTAAAAAAGCATTTAATAGAGCTACACAGGTTGGAGATCTTTCAAGGAAAAAAAAAGAAACTAAGGCACAAATGCAATTCATAATTAAGAGTAGTTTGTTCTAACACCAATCGAGATCATGATGATCATAGAATCATTAGGATAAACGACCTTTTTCTTTCTTTTCATTTTTTATTTCTGTTTTTTATTAAGTAACAAACAGGATAGCATTGAATTTACAATTATGTGAGTTCATCGGGGAGGTCAAGATATTTGAGCTTTTAAGTTTCAGGAGTTTTGGTTGTAAGTGTCTCAGTGGGACAGTTTCATGCAATCCAAGCCCGTCCCAACATCTCTTCAAAAGGGGGAATATTAATAATAGTTTTTTTTTTAAATTTTAATTAAATATTTTTTATGTACAAAATATAAATATTCCTTTTAATTTTATATTTGTTGAGGAAATTAGTTTACTTAAATAAAATAAAAACTTAGCAAATAAAGTAGCTAGTTATTTCACATGGGATAAAAATAAATTATTAAATCATAATATAAATTAATTTAAAAAAAAAATATTTGGTGGATAATATGGAACACAAAAACGAAATTATAAACTTAATAGGGCCAGAAAATAAGTATAAAGATAATTAAATTAGAAAGTTCTAAAATGAGGTAAAGTGATGTTAAAAAATAATCAAATAATTAACAATTAATTAGCCTACATAAATATTTTGGTATAAAACTTGAGGCTTATAATAGTTTATTTAAAAATTAAATAAATAAGCCAACTTAATATCTAAAAAATATTTGTATATTTTGTATGTACTATGTATATTATGCCATATCTTTTTATATATATGAGCAAAAAAGATATTACCCTAAAGCTGGAAGGTTACGAGGTGCTTGCTGTTGCCCGACATACGTACCTGAATTTACAACGAAAAGGTCAGTAAAAAAAGACAGATTTTGGGACAGGTTGTCAATCAAAATGAAGCTTTAGAAGAAATAAGGTTGTTTACTTGGGGGTGCAGCAGGTACAAAGGATGGTGGTCGAGCTGCGTAAGTTGGTGACTGAGGAGCCATCATTTGAGAGGACAGAGTGCCAAGGCTGAAAGTGCGTAATAAACCTGGTTGAGCTGCCACGTTTGCTAGTGCTCCATGGAGAGATGCCATAGATGGAAACTGCATGACACATTCTATTGTTTATATATTAAAACGCAAGAGACTAAGAAAACCTCAAAATATGTGGAGGCACAACAGAATAAGAAAAATGTACAAATTTATTAATTAATAGAAAAATAATTACTCCTTAGGTTGAACCTATACCCTTATACGAACTTGTTAGTGTTTAAAAAAAGTCTTATGTGATTTGCCTGAAGCTTGCCTAAGCAACAAAAATAACTATGTTGAATGTAATTACGTGCTTCATCTGAATTTTAGATTGTTGATTTGATACAAAAACTGATGATTTTCAATTTGATAACTGGTCTACAATTCATAATCTAGCTATCACACGTTAAGGGTGGTTAGACTAAGAAAAGAGACTAAAACAGACATCATTAGTAATAAAACTGTTTGTTCTCCATGATATCACTGTCACATCATACCATGTGGATAATTAGATAGACATTACTAAGCCATTCTCTATCATCTTAAGCTTGGAGTATAATTATTCATAGACCGCCAACCCCAAGCCGACTAATACTGGAAAGGTTGTATTGAGTGGTTAACAACCAGCATAGAAATTCTTCAGATTGTCTATGGCCATGAATTCACTTACTAGACATACATGACGGGCAAGGACATTCTCATTAAGTGAATGAAGCATTGTACCTGCTTGTAGATTTTAGGTCAAATGGTTTCTGAAACTAGTTCAAAGGTTGGAGGGTGGTGACTTCGACATAAAATTACTATTATGTAAAGAAGCAGACTAGGTAAATACTATGATTGGGAAAAAAGTTAATATAATATACTACAAAGAAACGAAAGAGTTAGATGGAAAACGTGGAGAAGTAGAAAATATATAATAAAATATAGTATATTTTGGGGTCTCTAGGGACTAATGTTTATCTATTTGATGTAAACTGACAGATATCACCATACTCAAAAGCTATAGCTAAGAGGTCGAGTCCCAATAATGTGTACCGAGCTAGGATATGACTCTCCGCCAAGTGCACCCTCATTCTGCACATTTTTTTTGGGAACAGAAACCTCATTCTGCACATGGAAAGTCAGAAAAGACAGGAGAAAAATAGCAATGTTCCAAACAGGAAAAACATGGCTTTTCAGTTTAGAAGTCTTTTAAATGGTATTAGAGCATCGATTTTGTGAGAATTCATGGATTTGATTCTCATTTGCATTCACATGTTCCCCATTTATAATATTGTTCTGTGTCTATCTGGAGGGTACGACTATGTGTGAGAGTATTAATAGGAGCTTGACATGCATTGATGGGCCTCCACCCATTAGCTTTAGATTTTTGATTTCTTGATTCTAACAAAAAACAATTCTTCTATCTAAGTCATCAATGAGTCAAAAAAGCATCCCTTTCATCCAGACCAATACCATCTGTAGAAAATGGATTACCTAGGTCATCAATATATGTCATGAAATATCTTTCGGAAGTTAGAATGGATGCTCCTGTTATGAAGGAATACATCACTTCAAAATGACCTATGGGCAAATAGACAACACTTGAACAAGTTCAGTATCCAACCTTGCAGACACACACATTGACACGTGCAACAGCCTCTTGGAGTTATGAGATTTTATACTTTTTGAAACAAGTTCCTGCATGTACTCATGAAGAAGCCCACATGCAACAAGTGCCTTCCTGCTCTTAGATGTTATACGTGATGACTAGGTAACAAATTAAGGGCCTTAGGCTGAAAATATGATAAGAAAAAAAAGTAAAATGCAGGGTGACAATTTTTAAAAAATTTCAAATGATTATGTACCATTTCCAAAACATAGTCAAGAAAATATTGAAACTTTTCATTGACTTGCATTGTGAAAGATGCCACTTGCAAATAACTAAAGCAAATTGCATCATATATAAGATTCGCCCTGAAGGCCAACATGTAAAAGTTCAATTAGTATGCATTCTCACATCAAAGAAATAAATGTTCAAGTGAGCAGAAGTTGCATACCACTGGGGCATTTACAGTATCAAATGGATTTGCTGACTTTGCTGAATGGGGAGAAGTTAGCATTGGCTGTCAAAGACAAGTTCACATTCACAAATTAAGCATTTATATCCTGAAAACGCCAACTTGCTTAGAATAATGCTATATTTGCTCTCCTCTCTCTCTCTCTCTCTCTCTCTCTCTCTATATATATATATATATATATATATGTGTGTGTGTGTGTGTGTGTGTGTGTGTGGTAATATACCATTCCAGAATGATAATGTGCACCAAATGGCTCCCCATGTGAAAAACCAGTTTGCCATCCCACAACAGGTCCAGGTGCTGATGAGTAAGTTGTAGTAAAAAGGTCCTGCAGGAACACAGTTAGTGATGCAAATGAGGAGCATCCAGAAACAGGTAGTGATGCAAATGAAGAGAACCAAAGCACAGATGCTGAACAAAAATGAGGAGACAAAGAGAGATAGAGAAAACAACTACCTCTGGTAGTTCTTTACTTCCAGTAGATTTTGCTTCCTGCAAAACAGGTAGTGATGCAACCCTGCCACTTGCATTTTGAGCTGGCTGTGGTGCTGCTTGAGGTGGCATCCCATTTGGAACAAATAATGGTTCCTGTGTGTAATAATGGCTATGAAACTTTGACAAAGCACAATACTTGAAGTATAAAACACTTATTGAGGAACTATGACAAGAAATGACAGGCCATGAAAAGTACCATACCTGATTGTCTAGAGACCCTCCAATTGACATAGCAATTTGCTTGGAAGACTGAACAGTAATAGCAGTGGACAGAGAAGCACCACCACGTGTGGGCAAACCACCTATGGATGCCAATAATGACTCGTCTCCAACAGGTGTAGTTGCTGCAGAACTATCACCAATAGGCAGTGCATAATGGTTGGTCATAGGTACAGTTGTTGGAGCTAACAATTGTGATAGTACAGATTCAATTGAGTTAGTATTTGCATGAGTCTTTGAATGTTCAAAAGACTGATCTTCAAGTTTGTTTGTTGACTGTCCTGATGGTGTTGAAGAAAGAGGAGCTTCTGAAGGTAATGATACACATTGAGGTGCGTGTGGATTTGAAAAAGCCAATGTCTCAGATATATTTCCTTTGGTAATGGAGTCAAATGAAGCCCAGTTGTTGCAATCAATGGAGGAAGTTGAACATTGAGTTACTGATTCTTTTGTGGTTGAGGTTGCATGATGTTCTGATGTCACTGTTCCCACATCTGTAGATTCAGGATCAACATCAAAATCAATCAGACTGACTATATTTTCCCCTTTGAGGTCAACGGTTCTATCATTGAATTCCGGAGTACTGAAAGATCTTGCTATCTGCAATCAGAAACCTCTGAGCTGTAAATACATTTACTTCTAGAATATGAAGCAAAATAGCTGACAATAATTCTAAAAAATTGAGTAAGCACAAAAAATAGCAATCAAAGCGAATGATGCACTGGCAATCAAAAGAAAAGTATTCTCTCATTATACAAGTTCTTATGGATATATTTTTGTGCTTCAAGGTTCTTGTGGATATACTTGAAATAAACCAAATTCTTATCACTGACAAATTAAACAAAAGAATAGCTGGACTGTTGGAAAAAGTAGTGAAACTTCATTACTAGTTTCAATATTTTATGTGTAATGAATTCACTGATATAATATATAGTTTTGGCACTGCCTAAAATAAGATATTTGGATGAACCACTTGGCAATGTGCACTAGACTTAAGGAATTATGTTGTGCTTGAATGTCTGGTGGATTATGCTATGTGTTCAAACGCCAAGAAGTGTGTCTGCTGCTGTTATAGTAAGTGTTTTTACCTTTGAAAAGAGTGCTGAGTTGGCTGACATTGTTAGGTTTGATGTTAACAAATTTACTTCTTTATTCTATACGAAATTTAGATGGACTGGTATTTAACACCAGACAATCGAGGGACAGACAACCATAAGAACTTCATATAATGCACCCAAATCAGACAAAATTGAAAGAAATTTCACCTTCATTGAACTGTCAACTAATTGGCCACAGTGCATGGTGGGAGGTTCATCAATACAGGGTGTTGGAATGTCTTCTTCCAAAATATCTCTAACAGGGTGTACCAAAGGGAAATTCGACTTCCCCAATTCCTTTTGATGATTTGGTGGGCTCACCACCATCGTAGACCCTCCACGAAGAGGCCTACGGTCTTTGTATATCTTATTATTTCCAAAATGCTCGTCTCGAAACCTGTCATCTACAACCTCAAAATGGATAGGACTTCTCCTATGACCATACCGAGATGCACGCTCAGATACAGGACTTCTTTCATCATTACTTCCGTAAGGACGAGATTTTTCATTGAAATGATGTAAGTATGCATTCTCAACCGGTGGGCTCTGTGATCCAGCCAATTGTGAAACTACTCCCCTATTTTCATATGAATAATCTCTATCACCCTGTAGAGAATAAAATAAAATAAAAAATGTAGGTAGTTTTGACCATAACGACCAAAAAACGAAAAGAAACCTTAGATCAATTGGCAACTGTTTGTACATCTCAATAAATAAATTCTAAAGACTCATAACTAATGAAAAATTAAGAAAAACGATAATCAAGTTAGCGTAGTGATTCGTGGAAGAAAAGAAGAAGAAACAGGAAAAGAAAACAATAAAAGATGAAAAAACTAGACATACCAACTTCACCCTAAGGAGATTGTCACTATTCACCCTAGGGAGCTTGTCAACAGTCCTCTCATGGGCATATCTTTTATTCACGTAAACATCCTTAATGAATGTCCGCAAGCTTTCAATGTTACTAAGAACAACAATTTAAAGAAGAATCAGTTTCATTTACCCAATTTCAATATGTTATAAATACATAAATTTGTAAACAGAACAACACGACAAAACTTCAGTTCGACACAATAATAGATATATAAAAGACATATTGCAAGGATCACTAGTATGTAAATAATCAATACTGACCTGTTATCTGGTATAGAATGCCGCTGCGGATCCCAATCCATAAAATAAATTTCCCTTGCGCGCTGTGAAAATGAAAAAAGGCAGTTCATTGCATATACATCTAAAGATTAAGTAGAAGATCAAAAATTAGCAATAAGAGGGTAGTGGAGTGACACAAGGGTGTACCTCATTTCCACCTTTTTTAAGGGCAGCAACTTCTTCAACAGTAAATTTAGCCATTGATATTGATTTAACGCGGTGTGTGAACTCTCGACTGCAATGTTTTGTAAATTAAATAATAGTCAGTATAGCCACCGCATATTAATGTACAGTATTAACCATCACTGCAATAAAATCTGCCTGTATAAGGAGGCTTTTACTACTTAACTGCCAACAAAGGCCCAAGCACTACAACTCAGGGCTTGCTTTTGGTCACAACTTCAAATCATATAATACATAATTGGTAATGCAATTATGATGAAGGAAGCAAACTCACTTTATTCTCAACAGTGCTTTATCCTAATTACAGAAGAGGGTTGACTACATGAATCAGCTTTGTTCACTCTACTCTATCAAAGGCTACGACAACATCTATATTACAACTAGTATTATCATTCTCAATAGATTTTACAACCAAGGCACAAAATTTTGGTAAACTTACACTAAGATTAGCTGAATTATTTTTGGTTTTTTAGAAGATCAAACCAGAGTCCAAATGTTTGAAAAAAATGCAAAACAAAAAATTGTTGAAAAATTAAAAAATTTTGACAAAAGTTGCCAAGAATCGACAACTTGAATGAGAAGTGAAAAAAAAAAAACATGATTTTTAACTGAGGAAAATGTCAATGAGAATGTCGACTTTAATACGAGGATATATATTGAAGGAGAGATTCAGAAGAGTTTGGATCCAATCTTTCAAGTTGTAAAGATGCATGTTCCAATCCATTATTTTTATACTTCTATATAGGAAAACTATCTACTAATATTTTTTTTTCATCATTTCTAATAGTAATTATGCATAGTTTATCATCTATATACAAATTCTTTAAACTTTTCAAGTTGCAGAATTTTTACAAAAATTTTCCAAACTTCTTGAACTTTTCCAGATTAATTCGGGTTTTTAAAGGTCAGAAAGTTTTGATCATTGCTTACACTAGTCTTATCATTCTTAATATATGTTACAAATAGTCTATTCTTCACAATAGTCCTTGTGATTTAGGTTTTCCTCTATCCCCATCCTTACCATGGATCTTTTGTAGGCTATTATTCTTAATTGGTCTCCAAACAGCCTTTGTTGGGTTCACTCTCATTTCATCTCTATATAGGGCTATTCCTAGCATTTCTCAATTTTTTTCTTTTCTAATTTATCTTCAATAAGCCATACATGAATCTCAACATAGACACTTCTGTTACATGTAGTTTGCTAATTTGCTTTTTTTTTTTTGTCAAATTGTCCAGCATGCCATTCCAAATTAAAGAGTGAAGCACGGGCAGACAAAATAATAAAATAGCTAGTGAAAACAAAAAAGTAAGGAAAGGATTCACTTACTGCATTCCACTACAGGCTGTGCAAACAAATGTCCAGAAATTTGTGCATACATACTGCGGGCCCTGCATTAATAACCATTTAATTAAATTTGTGCACACATACTGCTTGGCAAAGAAGGGGACTAGTATTGTAAAATACTTGCTATTAATAACCGCTTAATGGATGTCTACAACAAACAGAGAATGAGTGCAATGATGCTGGAAAAAAAATTTATTCTGAAAAAAAGGCAAAGTATGGATGACCAGGAAAAAAAAATTATTCTGAAAAAAAGACAAAGTATGGATGACCAACAAACATAATAGTCAGAGATACAGTAAAATGTCTTGAGAATATTATGGTTGACAAAGTAAATCTCCCATCCGCCAAACTAATCCAATACTCTAATGAAATTAGCTAAGAGACCAATCTTTGTCTATGGTCATAGAATTATCGGTTGTAATTTGAACATGGCTATCTTTTAAAGTTTCTGAATCCTGACTATAGAATATTGGCTCAGCAGATCTGTGAATAGCACAGAGCGCTGCACAAGCATCTGGATGATAGTGCTATAAACTTGAATAAATCTTCAACAATATGATTTACCATCAATTTGAGCACACATTGTCGTTACTCTTAGCTTTTGTAGATAATTCATCACTTGATATAGCAGCAGCAAGTTCATGGTTACCAAATATCATTCAAAGTATTAAAGACAACGGTGAATACAATATTAAACTGTGCAGTGGGCAATTGATATTTGCTTGAGAAGCAATTGAGATAGAAAAAAAAAAGGTGAAAATAAATAGAGGTGAAAGATGTAAAAAAGAAGAATCATTGCTCCTAGTCTCTATTACTCTCTTGTTCTCTGCCCTTTCTATTATGGTATTGAGAGAAATAAAATAAAATAAAGCCCTTTTGTTGGGCTTGCATGTGGGGTTTTACTCTAGAAAGACATGATAATAATTAAAGTGATATCTCAACTTATATTTCATGTGACAAACTTGCCATTTCCAATGTGGGACTATTATTTCTATCCACTTACACTCAACAATTACGTCCATGATATCTAGATATGAAACAGGTCAGTATAAAGTTGCTAGTGATAATTCATCTGCAACCCCAAATGCGGTCAATTTTCTCACAAACTCATTATTTAAGGCTTCTCTAAACCCTATTTACAACATTTTTATCCCTCTTGAAAATATCTTTGTTGGTTAGTAATTTATTATCCCTTTATTTAGTGAAGGAAAGCCGCGATTCATTATCCATCATAGCAGAAAATGATCCTCCTTTGAACTTGCACAGGCTAATGTTTTCGCATAATTATGATCTGAAAGAAGGAAATGGAAAAGAAGAAGAGAGAGGAAGATACGGCAAAACATTGTTTACCAGGCTGTTGCAGTTAATACATCTTCTATTGGGAGGAAGTTTCAAAAGACCACGAATGATCTTCTCGTTCTTCTCATCTTCCTTCATTTTAATTACTCGACGTGTCTTCACAGATTCGCTCCCTCTCCTGGTTCTACAAACCTTATAAAATCAATAAAATTCTTTCAAAAACAAAAGCAAAAAATCTTCAGAGAAACACAAACAACAATGAAGCTAAGGCAATTATGCAGCGGCGAAGAAAAGAAATCAAGGAAAATGGGATTCAAGCACGAATTACCACAGACGGCAACGCCAAACGAGGTTTTTCAAGATTCAGTGTGTGTTGGAAATTCGAAAACGAGAGTGAGTTTGTGTTTGCGAGGCGCAGCGAACCGTGGCGGTTTTGGCGGGGAACTTCCGGTTTTTTTGGCCGGTCCAGAGCATCAAATTAATATACCGTTAAATCCACGTCAGCGTTCCCGCCACTTTCAAGCCAGAGGGGCTGCGAGGGCTCACCCGTCATTGCACGTCAGCATTTCCGCGTCCTCTAAGCCAGCGAGGCCGCGTGAGCTCCTGCAATAACAAAAGTTAAGGTTTTATTTATTTATTTAATATTTTATTTTATTTTTGTCTAGAAATGTATTTACAGATTGACAAAAAAAAAAAAAAAAAAAAGTTAGATAAGACTTTGTCTAGAAATTTATTTAATAAGACTTAGCCAAAAAGGCCAAGCTACATCCCAATTTACATCTTCTTAGGATCACATACAATATGATACAACTTTTTATAGGTAACTATTTGACTCTTTAAGGATATGTGAGAATGACATCCGATAGCCGATCATTATTGCCGTAATGTCAAATATGATGGGCTGTATTTGAAACGTTGGACTTTTGTTCGGGTGCTTTAAGCTATTGATCACTGTTTCACAATCTAATAATATTAAATTTGAGATTGAACTGCCTCTTTCACAAGATTCTCATGCTATCCAAAAGGCTTGCGATTTTGCAATATCCTAAGGCTTTGCACCCCACCTTATATATTGCACCGAATGTGAGATTGAATTGTCTCTTCCGCAGGATTCCCATGCTATCCGTAAGGCCTAAGATTTTGATTATCTTGCCATTTGAGAGGAGGACCCATCATACCATCGAGCTTCTTGTTCAAGGGATTCTTGCTTGAGGCCATGGTAAATAGTCACATAACACGTAGACTTGCATATATTATTATTTTGTGTTATACATTAAATCTAATAAAGTTAAGTCACTTAAAAAAAGACTTTCAGAAAGTCTTACGTTGCTTATGCAAACAATTTAGTAACTAAAAAAAAAAAATTTATCACTTAAGATGGACCCTTAAATCTTTTTAAGGACCAAGAAAATATTAGTCATCAAATACTATTTTATAGTTAAAATAAGATTAGACTCTAAATACAATTTTGAGACCAAATTAACATTAGTTGTCAATATTATTTTGCAACCAAAAGAAATATTGAAATACTCTAAAAATTATTAAACATGATCAAACATGATTAATGATAACTAAACATAGATTGAGCCTAATTAGTTTAACAATAATAGCAAGTAAATTGAAAATGATTAATTAATTAATTAACATATAAAACAAATTTAAAAAATAGTATTGAGGTCCAACGGGGAAAAAACAAAATTAAAAAAAATGTGTAGTGTGACGCATCGTGATTGCATAGTGCAACGTGCTGCAACACCAGGCATGACCGGGATGACAACATTGCCTTGACATCTGAACCAATACAGGGGCTTTCAAGATGTCACGTAGGCAGCTTAATCCTTGTAGAACTTACTTAGAACCTCTAGGACACCCACGATGTCAGGAGAAATCATTCTCCAAAGTTGTCCACTCCACCGTCGTCAAACCTATAAAGTTAAAAGTAATTTAACTATTAATAGTAGTTTAACTACTACTTAATCTTTTTTTTTTTCTGTAACTATTCATATTTTTTAACATTGAATTGATTAATTCTACATATATTTATATATTTTTTATATTTAAATTAATGAATTATAAATAAAAATATATAATTTTATAAAAATCATATAAATTAGTGAATATATTAAATAAAACATAAAAATAAATAATTATTAATAATAATAAATATTTTATAGTGAAAGTTTATTAGATAATGAAATGAAATAATAAAAAGACTGATTATTACATGTATATGTATATATACATATATAGATAAGGGTGGATAATATAATAAGGGTCGCTTGGTTAGATAATAAAAAAAAGGAAACAAAATAAGAGGATAATATAAGATGATATGGTGGGACATAAGAAGAAGGGTTTTTTATATTTTTATACAATATTTTAAAATATACTACAATAATACTAAGTATTTCAATTTTATACAAATATTAAAATATTAATTACAAAAATAATAAAAAGGCAAAACAGTCTACCGGAGAACAACAGTCTGGTGAGTATCACTCCGACCGGCGAACAGCAACAGTCCGGTGAGCATCACTCCGGCCGGAGACCAGCAACAGTCCGGCCAGCAACACTCCGGTCGGCCAACAGTAACAGTTCGGCGAGCATCACTCCGGCCGACGAACAGCAACAGTCCGGCAAGCATCACTCTGGCCGGCGAACAGCAACAGTCTGGCGAGCATCACTCCGGCCGATGAACAACAACAGTCTGTATATTGTTCGTATATAATCTTTATATTATTCACATATAAATATGTATATAATATATAATTAATATTCGTATATTATATGTATATTATCTGTATATTATTCGTATACAATATTATATTATACATATATAGTATATTATCGGTATATTATTTGTATATAATGTGTATATTATACGTATATAATATATTACCAGCAAAGAAGAACACTCCGCGCCTGACCACCGGTCTCCTAGCGGAAGTGAAAGAAGAAGAAACAGGGAAGAAGAGCCAACTGCAATAGTCTTACGCAGCCATGACTTCCTGCACTGTGGTGTTGTATTCAAAACAGACAGCAGAGAGGAGAAAGAGAGATAGCTGCATTGGAGAAGAGAGATAGCAGCAGCGAGATAGCAGAGAGGAGAAGAAAGACAACAACAGCCATGACTTCTCGGGCTGTGGTATTGGATTCAAAACAGACAGCAAAGAGGAGAAGAGAGACAGTAACAGCGAGACAACAGAGAGGAGAAAGAGAGACAACAGAGAAGAGAAAAGAGACGGCAGAGAGGAGAAGAGAGAGCGAGACAACAGAGAGGAGAAGAGAGACATCAGCAGCGACACAGCAGAGAGGAGAAAGAGAAACAGCTACACTGGAGAAGAGAGACAGCAGCAATGAGACAGCAGAGAGGAGAAGAGAGACAATAGAGAGGAGAAGAGAGACAACAGAGAGGAGAAGAGAAGAGAGACAATAGAGAGGAAAAGAGAGACAGTAGCATGACTTTCGGGCTGTGGTATTGTATTCAAAACAGACAGCAGAGAGGAGAAGAGAGATAGTAGCAGTGAGACAACAGAGAGGAAAAGAGAGAGCGAGACAGCAGAGAGGAGAAGAGAGACAGCAGTAGCGAAACAGCAGAGAGGAGAAAGAGAGACAACAGAGACGAGAAGAGAGACAACAAAGACGAGAAGAGAGACAACGGAGAGGAGAAGATAAGAGAGACAGTAGAGAGGAAAAGAGAGACAGTAGCAGATAACAACAGAGAGGAGAAGAGAAGAGAGACAACAGAGAAGAAAAGAAAGACAGCAGCAATGATCAATAACATCAACAAATGGTGTTGGATTCAAAAACAACAGCTGTAGAGTTCGATCTCAACCCGCAGAAGAAATTTCGGCCGTTGGAAATCCCCTCATATGAGACCTTCGGCAAAACATTAAATTGTTCTCCGACCCTGTAACACTCAAATCTCCTTCTCGGCTCCCCCGCCACGATCCCACAGATTTGGATTCAACAGATTTGTGCCGACTTGGACTCAACAGATTTGTGCTGATTTGGATTCAACTAATCAGTGCAGATCTGGATTCAACTGAAGCAAGCAACAACGATGAGCAATAGATCTGTTGCGAGTAGAGGAGAGGACACAACAACGGTCTTTTGGGTGCTGAAGCAAGCAACAACAACGATGAACAGAAATGTTATTAACGAAAATAAAGCAAAAATGCTGGTATAAATGATAAAAGGAAAGTTAAACGAAATTTTTTTGAAAATATTTTTATGATAATGTTATTTTTTGTAATTTCCTCTAAGAAGAAGGAAGTCAAATAGAGTTATCTTGGCATTAATTGACAATGAGACCCATCCCAAAATTAACTATAAATAGCCTTGCCTCATTTCAATTCTTGCTCATAATTGTAATCCGGGAAAGAGAGAACAAGGAGAGAAAAAAGAGAAGAAAGGAAAAAAAAAAGAAAAAAAGAAAAAAGAAGGAGAAAAAAGGGACAAAAAGGAAAGAAAAAAAGAAAAGAAAAGCTGTCATTCTCGAAAATTTGACGTTTGAGTAAATGATTTTTATCTTTTTTCAATTTATAGTTGTTATGAAAGTTATGAATTATAGTTTTTTTAGTGTAGTTTCAACAAAATTGTTAGCCCATTGTGTAACCCAAAACTAGGGTATATTTTAACTAAGAGTAAAACTACATTATATATATATATATATATCATTGTGTTTAGATCAATGAGTAGAATATTTATATATGTATACTTTATTTGTACCCATGTAGACCCTAAGTGTTTATATGGTAATTAAAATTTGACATAAAGGGGCTATAACTATTAGTACTGAAATTTTAGTTGGTGAGTATTAAAATGTCCATAATAAAATTCTGAACTCAATGACACTAAAATTAAAATTTTTGGAGGTCAATTGATATATTAAATTTGTATTTATATAATTTGAGAATTAATAAATAAAAATGTATATAAAGTTATATAATATAAAATAATAAGAAAAATGTTATATAATATTATATATATATATATATATACATACAATTTATATAATATTATGAAATACTTATAGGAAAAAATGTATAACATAGAAAATAATTAAAATTTTCTTATTTACTTTATTGAATTGCCAAATTTATGAAAAAGGATTAGTTATTAAATATCAAAAGTAGGACACATGTCGACAGTATAGATTTTTGGTATTTTGTGTCAGTATTAAGGGCTTAATTGCATCAATTGGCCTTATTGACCACATTGATCCTGTTGATCATATAGGTCAGTGAGTGTTACACTTGGTTAGGGTTGACTGAATTGACTGAATTGATTAAATCTATAAATGAACCATAATTAACCGAGTCAATCCTTTGATTGACCAAGGACCATAAAGTTAGATTTTAGCCAAATTTCATGTAGATATTAAGAAAACCCCGTTGATCATGCAAGATCAAATGTTAATGAGATGCGATCAATTGCGAGAGGAACACCAAGAGCTGAGCATCTTCATGAGTAGTGTTTTTTAATTTATTACTTAACCTGTTATTCTGTTTATAAATGAAATGATATTACATATTGCAATGCATTTACGACCTTTAAATGATTTTTTTTAAATGAAAATGTGCACTAGAAGCCGTCGTACCTGGGGTTACGTTCTGTGTAGGTTTATCAATTAGTTTCCTTATTGAGAATTTGAGGCTGCCATACATGAGGTATGTACTGGTGGATCCTTATGATGTTGTATGAGAATATGTCTAACTGTCTGGTACACTCGCTTGAGTAGATTTATTATTACCTTAGAAGATAGTGAGAGCTTCGGCATGTGTTTTCAATATTAAAACCATTTTCAAAATGTAAGGTGCACAACTACATTATGGATTTAGCATTCATTAATTGTTGCATCATTCGCATTATTATTATTATTGTGCATGCATACATGACATTGCTTTATAGAATTCATATTTTAAGTTATAGATTAAACTACATTATTTATTAAGCCGCTATGGAAAAATTGAATAATTACTTTAACATTTAAGGTTCTTTTGCTACAGAGCAAGGGAAGAAGGTGGTTATAACTTAGTGCCGTGTTTTGAGAGTTAGTATGATGTATAGGGGGTAAGGAAACCATTGTAAATATTTTGCCTTAGGCATTTCCACTACTGCTACATTGTAATACCTAAAATTTTAATGACGTAATAATTGTAATACCTGAAATTTGAGTGACATAATAACCGAAATTTTAGTTTAAAACACATATACGTATACATTTATATATAAATACATAGATATATTGTCATAGGTATGCAATTAATCAGTTAGCATAGAAGTATAAAGGAATATACATTGATTAATAATAAACATATAGAATTGTTGGGTAAATATATGCTTCCCTATTTGAATAAGAAAATAGTATTTTTAGTATGATATTAATATAGAAAAGTACGTGAATAAAGTATTAATTAGATGCACTCATGAAAATAATATTCTGTTTAGTATGATGGTAATATACATAGAGAAGTAATGTGTTAAAGAAAGACATTCATGAATGAAATATCTCATATGTTGAGATGTTAAAGTGGGCATGTGTGGGAAGGAATAATCCTACATTGGAAAGATAGAGACACTATTTGGAAGAGGGCCCTATATAAACCCCCCCCTACTCTACTCATTTCATTCATCCCAAAGACAAGAGTTGAAAATTCCTCTTGCTTTCTCTCTTTGCCTACTTCTTGGCAACCTTAGTTCTAGTTCTTCTTTGCTTGAGCTATTCTAAATAGTTCGCGAATTAGTAGCCACGAAGTGCTACAAATAATTTAGGAAGCGATCTTGAGGTGAGTTTCTTTCCTTTCTTTTAATTTATTATTTTGACTTAGATGATGCTTGCTTGTTTGGTTAGCTTGATTTTTTTTGCTTTTATTCTAGTTTTTTGCATTTATGTCATTCAATAATCATGTTGCATGACCAAAAGAGTATGCTCTGTAGTTGCGTCTTGTACGATCTTCTACATCAGAAATCGAAAGTCGTTTTCCTGTTTGAGAGAGTATGCTCCGTAGTTGCGTCTCGTACGATCTCTACATCAGAAATCGAAAATCTGTGCTTCTGTTGATTTATCATGTTATACTGTGATATGTTCAATTACTATTGAAATATTTATATACTATGCTCTTGTACACAAAAGTCAAATTAAATGAGATTTCAACCACGTACCAGTATGAGAGACTTTCTGTGTTCCATGTAGAATTGGAACTAGCTGTCAATACTGACAACAACATGGAACGGGTTTCAAGAATGATCCCATTGGAAATGGGTTTGAGTTTCAAAATTGATCTCTCTCCCTAGATCTGGAGCACAGAGGGTATTCCCGTTCGGTCTAAATTACTACTAAATTAATATATTGGTTGAATCGAATTAATCTCTAAAAGTGTTTGATTTGCTTGCATTGTCTAGTTGAAATAATGGATTAAATAGATGGAATGATTCACTGGACTTTTTAGCTCACCCCCTTATTTTTCACATCATAGGAAATTAATCAGCTTGCGAGGAAATTTATCTATTGAAAGTTTTGATTTATTTCAATGTAAGACGCATCGGCCTAAGCGAAACCATGTATTTCAGCTTTGAATTTATTTTTTCGTTGTAATGGATTATTGTACTCGAAATTTTCGAATGAATAAATGAAGAATCTTATTTACCATGATGCCATTTTATACATAAACTAATGTACACAGGAACCCCAATGAATTTGGGGCCAAGAAGAAGAAAATGTAGCATGGACCTGTCTCCCGGGCATCCCAAGATTTTTGATCAAAGAAAGTTGAACCGTCAGATGACGTGGAAGATGAGACTTGGGAGGCGGGGTGTTACAAAGGTGGTATCAGAGCCTAGGCTTTAGATGCCTTGGGCAAGAATTAGAAGAAATTGACTAGTCTGGTAAGACTATTTATTGATTTAACTTAGAAGCCCTACCTCCTGTTTTGGAAACTGAAATGATTTTGAAAAATTGTTTTCGAAAAGAGAGATATGTTTTCAATGGTTTTGTTTGGATACAAAGATTGCAAGTTGAGCTGATAGTGGGTAAGCCTTGTCCCGAACAAAACTAAACATTGAAAGGGAGATGGGTTATCCCGTTTTAGAAAGGACGGTTGCTAAGTAGACTTCGGTCTCGCCGTCCGATCTGGAGGTTGTCCCACCAGCTCATATGAGTAGTCGGAGTTGAAGAACACATTTATTTTCTTACGAGATAAAACAAGGAGGTGGTAATTGAGGGCTAGAAATTCACTATGGTCCAAATGAGTGGCCAACAAGGATTTGAGAACCTAGGTCTAGGAAGAGACCTTAAGTAGAAACTTGGGGGTTGCCAAGGGTGGCACAGTGAATCATGAATAAACTTTTAGGCCATAAGTTAGAGACTGCAAATGTGTGAAAAACGAACACTTGTTTGGTTAGGGCATGAGATTGGGAGGATCCTGTATCTTTGGTTTCCATGTAGTATGAGACGCATAAGATTCAGGGATGTAGAGGAATCTTGAACTCGGAGAATAACGGGCCATGTTTGGTGAATAATCAGTGCCTTTGGACGAACTTGTTTCCCTATGCTTGGCTGGTATAAGACAGTCAAGTATAGTGAGGCTTGTGAAGCCTTAGAAATCGAGACATTTGCGAAATTGTTTGGGTGCAACTTTGTTTTGGGTAAAAACCTAAGTAGAAGGGGTAGAGTGGTATGAGACACTTGAACCTGAAAGCTTAGGTGGAAGCTTGGAACCTTGTTGTGCTAGCTTGATTGTGTGATATGCATGCTTTATTGCTTTGAAACCAAATCTCGTACCCATGCACAAAAAGAACGTAGAAGCATAAACTGTTAGGCCACTAAACAAATCGAAGACATAGAGACATGAATCTAGAGTCATAATAGTATAAACAGTTGATGAGGCAAAAATTTACCGAGTGTTAAATTTATAGATAATGGCCGGAACAAGAAAGTACGCTACTCGATTCAACACTTCTAATGAAAGTGAACAACGAGAACAGGAACTGTCTGCAGGAATGGAGGCTTGGATGGGGATTATGATGAATGAAATGTCACAAAGAGTATTAGATCAACTGTTGAGGGCACTTCCACAGATAATCCCTCAGATGGCCCTTCAGCCTCAAGCACCTGAACCGATGCAGGTTCAACAAACAACACCTGTGGCTCAAGACCCTGAGAATCAGAGGGCTGAAGAAAATTTAGAAGATAAGAAACAAAGAAAGATGTTGATAGAAATGAAAAAGCTCACCCCTCCTTCTTTTGATGGTACTATAGATAGCATCTCAGCGGACCACTCGTACCAAGAGATGGAGAAAATCCTTGATGTGATGAAAGTAACTAGGTCTAGATGAGTAGCATTGGCCACGCACCACTTCAAAGGACCAGCTAGAAGTTGGTGGCGTATGGTGAGGATGGACCCGAATACAAATGTTGATGATATGAGCTAGGAAGACTTTACAGAAATCTTCTATGAAAAGTTCTTTCCGGAAGCAACTTTGGCGAAGCTACAGGAGGACTTTGTCAAACTAAAACAGAGGGACATGACTGTGGCTGAATATGAGAGGAAGTTTACGAAACTGGCTAAGTTCTCATCAGATTTGATCAGGGATGAGAGAAAGAAGGCCAATAGATTCAGCCAGGGTCTCAAGATTGAGATTCGAAAACTAATAAAAACCACCTCTTTGAAGACATACAGAGAAATAGTAGATACGACATTAACTCTTAAATAAGAGCTAAATTTTGAACAAAGATTGAGAAACAAAAATAAGAGGCCAGAAGGTGACAGAGATCACCAAGGAGATTTGAAGAAAAGAAATACCAACCAGAATAATGGGAACAATATGCCTCAACGACAAAATCGACCGAAAAAAGAAGAACAGTTGGAGCTGGCAAGATGACAAGGGCGGTGCTTCAACTGTAATCAGCGAGGGCACCTATCAAAGTTTTTTCTTAGCAAAACCCAGATGCGACCACAACAACAACCTCCAAATAATCAAGGTGGAGCACTGAATGCACGCCCTCTACAACAATTACCTCCACAAAATAACATCCAGGGACAAAATCAAAATCAGGGTCGGGCACAAAACCTAAACCAGGGTCGTGGGCAAAACCAAGCTAGAGTATTTGTCATCGCTGATGCTCCTGAAGACCAAATCCATGTTGTTGAAGGTACATTCTTGTTATTTAACACTACTATGAAACTGCTGTTTGATTAGGGTGCTTCAAAGTCATTTGTTTCTAAAGAACTAGTTAGTAGATTACGACTAGTAACAAAGACTTTGCCTATAACGTTGAATGTATCAATACCTATAGGGACTTTTGTTACATCAAAGCAAATGTGTACCTGCGACCTTAGGTTTGGGGATAAGTTGATTTCAGCCGACCTTCGTTTACTACCATTCCACGGGTATGATGTAATATTGGGTATGGATTGGTTGGACCAGTACCAGGCACAAATAGATTGTCCCAAGAGAAGAGTAACGATAACATTGCCCTTAGGAGAAACCTTCAAGATAGATGGGGATATTCATAAATTGCCTAGGAGCCCAATGATAGCCATGTTGAACTGCTTGAAGCAAAATGAAGACCTCGAAAACCTCTTAAAGGAAGACTCTGAAGGACCAAAAGAAATAAGGAATTTAGAAGTAGTCCGAGACTATGAAGATGTGTTTCTTGATGACTTGCCCGGACTACCACCAACTAGAAGCATCGAGTTCAAGATCGAACTCCAACCTGGAACCAAACCCATAGCTATATCTCCTTACCGTATGGCACCAGTAGAACTAATTGAGTTGATGACCCAATTAGATGAGCTCCGAGAAAAAGGATTCATCAGACCAAGTGAATCACCTTGGGGGGCTCCAGTGTTGTTTGTGAAAAAGAAAGACGGATCAATGAGACTTTGTATCGATTATCAAAAATTGAATCAAGTAACGGAAAAGAACAAATACTCTTTACCAAGGATAGATGACCTATTTGATCAATTAAGAGGAACCACTCATTTCTCAAAAATTGACCTTAGGTCAGGTTATCATCAGTTGAGGATCCGTGAAATAGACATTCCCAAAACTGCCTTCAGAACTCGATATGGTCACTTCGAGTTTACAGTAATGCCTTTTGGTCTAACCAATGCCCCGGCAGCATTCATAGACTTAATGAACCGAGTATTTAGGCAATACCTTGACCAGTTTGTCGTGGTATTTGTTGACGACATCCTAATATACTCTAAGTCCAAAGAGGAACACTTAGAACACTTGAAGATCGTGTTAGAAACACTTAGAAAACACCGACTGTATGACAAATATAGCAAGTGTGAATTCTGGATGAAGACAGTCAAATTTCTTGGCCACGTAGTATCAGCAGAGGGCATTTCTGTGGATCCTGAGAAAGTGGAAGCTGTCATAAATTGGAAACAACTAAAGACAGTTACAAAAATCAGGAGTTTCTTAGGCTTGGCTGGATACTACAGAAGGTTCATACAAGATTTCTCTAAACTAGCGGAACCTATGACCAAGCTAACCAGGAAAGGAATTAAGTTCAATTGGGATGAGAAGTGCGAACAATCATTCTAAAAACTAAAGAAGAGATTAACTATGGCCCCCGTCCTAGTTACTCCAACCCATGGGGTTATCTTTACCCTTTATACTGATGCATCATTGAATGGACTGAGAGCAGTATTGATGCAAGGAAGACAAGTAATCGCTTATGCCTCGCGACAACTGAAGGTTCATGAGAAGAACTATCCCACTCACAACCTAGAGTTGGCAACCATTGTATTCACCCTAAAGATTTGGAGACATTACCTTTATGGTAAGAAATTCACAAGAGCTTAAAGTACATCTACACCCAAAAGGAGTTGAACCTCAGGCAACAGAGATGGATGGAGTTCTTGAAAGACTATGATTTTCAACTACACTACCATCCAGGGAAGGCCAATGTA
Source organism: Tinospora cordifolia (assembly GCA_030144865.1). Classification (NCBI taxonomy): domain Eukaryota; kingdom Viridiplantae; phylum Streptophyta; class Magnoliopsida; order Ranunculales; family Menispermaceae; genus Tinospora; species Tinospora cordifolia. The sequence goes on from JAJIYU010001697.1 coordinate 33,656, forward strand.
GTGGCTGATGCCTTGAGTAGAAAGTTCAACAAACAAGAGGAAGAGAAATGTCAGATGTACCAGTTAATCGAGGACTTTAGGCTGGGTGTAACTCTAAATGAAACACAAGCCTTCCTCTACACTATGTCTTGTCAACTGAATCTTTTGCATCAAATCAGGGATGAACAAAGACAAGACAAAGGGCTTACCAGTCTGATTGAGGGAGTTACACAGGGTAAGCATTCTGATTTTAGGTTAGATGTTGAGAATATCTTAAGGTTCGGAAAAAAGATCTGTATACCTCAGAATGGGCAAAATAAACAGACAATACTAGATGAGGCTCATCAGACCAAGTATATGATGCATCCCGGTGGAGATAAAATGTACCAAAACTTCAAAAAGACCTACTGGTTGAGGGGCATGAAAAGGGACATAGCCCAATATGTCGCTAGATGTTAGACATGTCAGCAAGTGAAGGCAGAGCACAAGAAACCTTCAGGGATGTTACAACCACTTTCGATACCAGAATGGAAGTGGGACAGCATCGTGATGGACTTTGTTAGCGGTCTGCCAAGGAATCAGAAGGGGGAAGACACGGTATGGGTAATTGTGGATCGTTTAACAAAGGTAGCTCACTTCCTACCCATTCAATCTACAAATTCTATTGGAAAACTTGGAGAATTATATTTTAAGAAAATTATAAGATTCCATGGTGTTCCCACAACCATCGTGTCGGATAGAGATTCTAGGTTCACTTCTCAATTCTGGCAGAGTTTACAAAAAGAGCTGGGAAGCAGACTCACCATGAGCACTGCATTCCATCCTCAGA
>JAJIYU010001698.1:0-34125 GCA_030144865.1 Tinospora cordifolia
TTGACTGTTTACATGAGTTTAATTCTAATTCTTAATCAATCGAATTTGTAGCTTTAATAAAGTTTAAATCGATAGTAAATTGGGCTTTTAGATAGTTGATTTTTATACGTTGCCTGAGGACGATATCTGATCTCACCGGTTATTACTACTGCGATCCCGTATACTTGCGGGGTTGCTAACACCTCCAAACTATTATTGTCGCACCATTGTGATCAGGGACGGTTTCAACTCAAAATTATTTGCATTTATTAGAGTTCTTGCTATGCTTGAGTAATTATTGTTCAACACCAGTTTAAAGAAGTCCCTCAAAGGTGCTTCTCTATACTGTGCCTCCCTATTGTTCCCAACTCCAGAACTTCCACTATTAGCCATAGTCGGTACTCTTTCTTGAGCTTCCAACCGAATTTGATGTATTGTTTTTAGCAAATCTGGATCGTAGGGGTCACAAGGATGTTTACTCATGCAGGCCTGAAACACGGAAAACACAAACAGATCAAGTATATTCAATGTGCTTTACTAAATATAGGAGAGATCAATTAACAGGCAACAATAAAATAAAATTTTGTCTTAACTAAGACTAAACCAAGTTCAACTAGTTTTAAGAAACTACACATCGTATTTTTCCCTAGCAATGGCGCCAAAAACTTGTTGCTAAACTTGCAAGCGTACAGTTTCGCTCAAGTATAAACCGGTAAGACCGGATATCGTCCTCAAGGAAAAGGGGTTGACTAGTAATCTCAAATACCGGTTTACCACTGATTGGTGTTTTATCAAGACTCTAACTGAATGTAGTTGGATTAATTTGTGAAGTGAAAACTTATCTTAACAAAAGCAATAAATCTATTCAAAAAAATGTCTAGGATAGTGAATGTCGCTGCATAATCTGTGGTCCTTAGTTTTGATCATGAATTATCTAAACTATGAGCTTTTGCATCAGTAGTTGAAACCCTCTCCCGAGGTACTTCAACATTAACTAGATTTGTTTCATAAAGCCCTCTTTTGAGGTGCTTACTTAACAACCTAAGTGTTGTGTTCAACAGTCCTTGTGCAACCCCCTAGATCAGTCAATAACCTCCCGAGTTAGACTAAAGTGTTGAGTTCGTTATGTCTATGGCCACTAAACATAAAGCATTGAGTCCACACAATATGGAATAGAATCTCTAATTCTATAACCACAACTAAATATTACAAATCATGCATTGAACATCACATCCCAGACAAGAAGACTAATTAGCTTGACATGAATTTAATAGAAAACATGAAACTATATTCAAAGAAATAAAACATACTCAAATCTTTTGAATAATCTTCAATGTTTAGTTGGAATACAAGTTTTTGTTCTCCACAGCCGTCACCAGTGGTTTCTTTCCTGAATTAGGTTTTTTTGGCTCTAATAACTCTTTCCTATATATAGTCCTGCACTAAAAAAATCATAAAAATTATGAAAATCCCGATAATCACTCGAGTGACCGCGGTCAATAATGTCTTTGATAGAAAACCAAAATCCTCCTGATTTTGTCTATTGCGGTATGCAATTATCATGCATTCATCTCATTCTGGTGATCGTGGTCAGTAGTTTATGGATCGCGGTCACCAGTGGGCTTTCTCCAGGTGTAGTTCCTTTTCTGTTACCACGATCTTCAGTTGTTGGACCGCAGTCTTCTGATACTTTTTCATAATTTCTTCTCCTATTTTCCTTCATATGATGTATTCTTCCTTTATACTTCAACCTGTATCCTGCAATACTCAATTTCCTTTCCCAGACATCATTTCCTCATAAAGGAGCTTTAAAACTTTAAAAACAAAGCTTATAAAGACCTTAAATAATGCCAATCCCTAAACTATATGCTAACGCTACTAATTATGCAGTTCTTACACTAATTCTCCCTTTATTTCTTCTAAAATGCAATAATTAATGTTAATTGCTACGCAACTAACAAGGGTACTGCCTAATACTATTGAAATCTCAGGCCCCTGCCTAGGGGGTGCTCTACTCCTCGTGGGTGGCATCTCTATCTGTAGTTCAAATCGAACTATTGGTTATTCATGCATTTCAAAACAGACTCAATGCTAAAGGTTTAGTAGTATAGTACATTCCGTTCAAGATACGTTTCATTATTGATAGTTTCTATCCTTTGTTTGATGGTTTGTTTACTTTCGCAATCATTCTGATATTGTCTAGGTCCTTTATTTATTAGAGTTTTTTCGATTCTCTTGAACTTAGGCTCTAATACCAAGTCTGTTGTGACCCCGTCCCTAGGCCAAAGGGTAGCCCAACGGGCACAGTGGCCCGATGAACCCACTTACCATGTCAAGTTCACCCAACCACTATTAAGCCTCTTCAAGCTCATACAACGAACGGTATTAGAATAATTGAAAGACACAGAGCGAAAGTAAACAAACATATGAAGAGTGATCATTATATTATATATTTACCTGGTCCAAAATACACAGTTGAACAAACATATACATACATACACAAAAGAATGACCGACCTCTAACAAAAGGACCAAGAAAAGGGAACAGAACTCGTTAGGGAGTTAGGTGATCACCACACCTTTCCCTTTATTAGCCGTCGAAGAACCTGAAATATTAGTAGAGTAGTGAGCCAAAAATTAACATGGCTCAGTGAGTAGTAAGACCAGCATGTCAATTATAACCAACATTCCAAAATAGTACATGTATGCATTAGAAGTAAAAATGATATAATATTTGAATACATGGCATACTATAAAAGCAGTTATGAACAGTGCAAAAGTTTCAGAAAACATCTCAAATACATGTCTATAACACCCCAAACCTCAATCGGACCTCCCATCATGTGTTATGGGTCTAGTGCAGAGATCGCCCCCTTGGCGGAGATGCCTCACGTTAGGGTCATCGTCCGTTGAGAATCAAAATGCTACTTAAAATATTCCTGTCAAATTCTTTTAGGACAATTGCAAAACATATTTTCATTTAGTGAATAATCAAATCATCTTTCTGTATTGTTCATCAAACTTTTGCAGTAACTAAATAGAGATCAAAATTAGAAAATTTAAATCTCACAGCGGAATAAATTTTTTAAAATTTGACTAAACTGAATACTCCATATAAAATAGTTCAAATCTTAAGTACATACTTTGTACTTAAGAACAAAGTACATTTATAAGTAAACTATAAAGAAAAACAAAATAAGTACATACTTTCTCTATTCAAATTTCAACAAAAAGAAAACTCGAATCCAAAATGTATTGACCTCTACCCTATTCAGACTCACTGGTGCTAATCATTATGCTCCGCTTCTGTAAATAACTGTAGAATAAAGATTGGGGTGAGCTCGAAAGCCCAGTGGGTCATTCCTACATATCACACGCATTATATAGATCAAAACTCAAAACATTACAAACACTTTCACACATTAGGCATTTCAAACATTCATTTGGTTTTGGTTGCAATCTAAGACCGAAAGAGTATTGAGGTCATTCTTGGTATTCCCTGTGATCTAGTCTAATCACAGAAGGTCTCAAATACCGTCTAAAATCAGTCAGTTCCGGTATCACAATCTAAGAGAGAGTACTTCCTGTAGCTTCATACTAACTCCCAAAGACTTCTAGCTGTCACAAGCAACTCAAGGTTGGGAATACCTATGATCCACCTTATAACTCGTCAATCTCAAGCGGTGATATATAGGAGATGCCACCTCGATCTGCCTCGGGCTCATCAATCGCATCGATACGTGGATTCTTAATAATCCTTTATTCTTATTTTAGTTTACAAGCAATGTCAATCATACCATACCAACACACAAATAATATTAAATCAAGTGAATAACTCATGCAAATGTTATAATAGATTGAATGAGTGAATGATGGAATGCTATAGTGCAATTCCTATAAATGCATGCAAGAAAATAATTAACAAATCATCATGGTATCATCAAAACACTCCAATCAAATTCAAACAAATTCACTAATATATTTCTAAATATTCTAAAACTATTCAATCAAAATGTTTTGAATTTAAAATCCATATAATACAGATGAGTAAGGAAATCCTTCCCACCTGGATTTTTTGGATTTCCTTTATTTTCATTCGTCATTAGAGTTCGTTCTAAAAATATCAATCTTCAATGAAAAGTCATTATAATAATTTTTTTAAGTTCCTACTTCCTTTTCCCAATTTAAATAAAATAATTTTCAACTAAAAAGACACGTAATAATTTTCATGGTTTTTCCTTGATTATTTTTGGCTAAACAAGATTATTCTAATATTCGCATCAACATATTAAATAAAATAAATTTTTTGATCTCTGAATCTGCACAACCCCTTAAACTTCGGTACTTTTCCATCATTCATTCACATTCATATCAACATAATATGTATAATCACAATTTAATAATTCAAGGAGAAATAAGAGTTTAAAATTCAAACCTTTTTAGCTAAAGGCTCCAATTTTCAATTTCTGTTTTTGGGAGCTCCTGAGTGTTTTGACCTATTTCTAGCATTCCAAAAATTTAAATAATCTATTCACATCATAAGTAAATTAGTTACGAATAAAATAAGACTTCCAAATACTACAAGCTCAATTTTAGGGTCCAAAAATCTCATTCTTTTCCTATAAAAGATTCTAAGCTTCTAAAGGTTCATTCATCATGTTTTCAACTAACCAAAATAATTAAATTTTAAACCTCCAATATTATTCATCATCCACAATATAAAAATCATTCATAAATAAAGTAGGATTCTATGCACATAATCTTATAATTTGGGGTTCCAAAGATTTTGAATTTCCTTTCAAAAATTTTTAAACATTTAAAATAAGTTAGATAATTTTAATAATTTATTCTAAACTGACTTCAGTTCAAGATCACAAAAAAAATCATTTTAATGCCTTTTCGAAATTTGATTCTTCGTTCAAAATCTCCTCAAAATGATATTCAATTTTTTCGATTCTCTTTGCTTGTCCGTCATTGGGCGAGTGTTGCTAAACCTGCAAGTATACAAGTTCGCACTAGTAGTAATTGCTAAGAACAAATATCGTCCTCAAAAAATGGATTTATTAAAATATCTTAAATCCTAATTTAATGTTGGTTTTCATTTTATCAAGACTCTAATTAAGGTTGGTGTGTTAATTCCTGAACAAGAATCTAATCTATCAAAAGCAGTTAAACTCTGTTTTTAAAAAACCACATAAAAAGGTTGTCTAGGATAGTAAATGTCGTCGTATGACTTGTGATTCTCATTTCAGATCATGAAATATCTAAGCCCTCTCCCGAAGCACGTCAATTTCTATTAGTGTTGTCTTATAATGTCTTCTCCCCAGGTGCTTAATCAACAACTTAATGTTATGTGATCAAAAGTCTTGTGCAACCCCCCAGAAAAGTTAACAACCCTTCGGTCAATCAACTATTCTAAGTCTATGCTGCGACAACCTACCATTAAACCACTCTTCCGAGTTAGTCTAATGCTTTGAACTCATCATGTCTATGGCTAGTAAACATCAAGCATTAATCATATACAATATAGAATAGTCTTTTTAAATCAGTTACTTCAATAAGAAATCACAGTTCAAACTTTGGAAATTTACATCCCAGACAATGAAAACTAACTAGCTTGACATTAAAGTAATGAACAAAGTTAATCATACTCAAAACTTGATAAAAATCTTCAATCCCTTCTTGAAACTCTTGTTTTTGCCTCCTTGAGCCTTCACAATCGAGTTTTTCCGAAGTAGGAATGTTTGGGCTCTAATCCTCTCTCCTAATTATAGGCCCACGCTAAAAAACCCTAAAAATATGAGAAACCCAATAATTAATCGTGTGACTGCGGTCAGTATCGTCCTTCAATAAAAACTCGAATTTCCCTTGTCCTATGCACTGCAGTTTATTGGTATTTTCCACAATCCATGTTCTGGTTACTGCGGTCACTGAATGTAACACTCCAACCCCCGTATCTTTTAAGCAGTGTACATTTTTCACCACTCTCTTGACAGTGGACTTAACAAAACAGCGGGTCAAGTCGGTGCTACATTACAAGCGACACACACTTGTTCTTTTCTTTTCAATATCTCATGCCTTTGTGTAAAATTTAAGAATACAAAATTTTCAATAAAATCAAAGAAAATTAAAAAAGATAAAGAAATTCAAACTATTTTATTCATAATAGAAAAATTGAAAGTACTAAACTCTTCAAAAAAAATTAATTGGTACAGCGAAAGTCTTCAAAATACTTTTCAGTAAAAAAACATAAAAACCTTGGGCAACATGCCCTAAAAATTCTAAAAAATATAATAGTGTAGACACTTTCTAAGAAACTATCTATATTCAACTGCTTCATGGGTTCATGTTCCTGAAAAATAAGAAAGGAAAAGTGAGCACATAGCCCAATGGATTCTTTTCGAACAACCATCTTTCATATTCAAACTCATAACACAATCATAATTCAAACACTTGCAATCATTAGGCATTTCAAACAATAATTTGTTTAAGTCGAGTTTCAGACCTAAAGGGCCTTTTCCATTGATGTTCTTAACTAAGTAAATAAGGCCCACTCGGCATCAACCCGTTAGTGGCACGTGTCGGCATCAACCCGTTACACATGGTGACCCACCAATGGTACACGACCCTCAAGTACTTAGGTCGGCAAACAATATGACCTAACTCATATGAAAAGAACATCCATAGTGTCGCCATGACCACTATGATGGTACGTGGTTATTATCTCCATCGTCTTTAATTAATTCTCATATCATAATCTCATAAAATAAATTTCAAAATATGAAATTAAACTAGAATTCAGAATATACATAGTCAATTCATAAAACACTCATAAAACATGCATCATACTTTAATTTAAAAGCCTAAGCATGATACTAACATGGCATGGATGATATGATTGCTCAAACATGAATCAAAACTGAAATACTGAAATAAACATTTAAAATTCTAGAACAGAAGTTGAAAATCTTTGAATTCATTGAAAACACACAAATAATGAACATGCCATGCATTCGAATAAGAGCAGAAGGGTGTTCTAGAAATCACTTCCACCTTGTGACGCTTTCTCTCGAAATTTCGGTAGCAATTCCCCCCACGTACTAGCCAATGAAGATTGCCCAACTTAATTTGTTAATTTGAGAGCTTCTCACACACAAGAAAGGAAGATGGGAAGAGGTGCCAAGAAGAAGGCTTAGAGAAAACAAGAGGAGCATTCAACTCTTATTTTTTGGAATGAATGAAATTATGAGCCTAGGGAAGTTTATAGAGGTTTTTCAAGGGAGAAAAGTAGAAAGTTTTGTGTCCTTATTTGAATAAAACACCCTAATTCTCCCTAATTTCGTACTTTCTAATTTTTGGAGCAAAATGAGTATTTTTCGAAATTTTTTTGAATTTTATAAATATTTTTTGGAATTTAGAAACTAATTTTCATAATTTATATTTTGATTTTATCTAGTTCCTCGAATTTTCCTCGAGACACGTGTTCAAATTTGATCGAAACCGTTGGATTAATCTCGAATAAATCAATAGAATTCGAATTCTCGATCACAACCGTTGGATTTCCTTGAGTGCATCAACGATCGCGATATAATCAAAACGGCTTTGATCTGAACCGTCCGATGATCCTCGAGCGCATCAACGTTTGAGATCTAATCACGTGGCTTTGATCTGAATTGTTTGCTGATCATCAATCACGGTGTGCGGATCTGATTTCGGGATCAACGAATCCCATTTTGGCTGCACAATCTTCCTTGAGTTACGCAAGCGGATCTCTGGGCGTTCGATCTTGATGATCCAGTGCACCCGGGTGTTCGTTTTGGCTTTAATCCCATTCGTTGGATTTTGGCAGATTGTTTTTGGACTGTAGGATGCATTTTAAGTTTATTTTTTTTATTTTTTAGCCGAATTTCTTGCTTTCTTTTCGAATTTTTGCCAAATCTCGATCCCGATTGACTTTCTAATCCTGTTTTCATAAAAAATTGTACATATCCTTGTATTTTTTACTATGATATCCCATTTTATGCATTATAATCATATTTTTTATTCTAAAAATCCACTAAATTGATTTTTATTCCTCACTTGGGTAACTAGGACATACCAAAATTTTCATTCATCAATTATGTATAATTTTCTAAATAAAAATTCAAATTTCCTATGATTTTTTTTCGAGATGTTACAACCTACCCTCCTTAGAAAAAATTTTGTCCTCGAAATTTGTACATATTTAGGTATTCCTCGTGAATAGATGCGGGTACTTGGTTTTCATCTCGCTTTCGAGTTCCCACGTGGCTTCTTCTACCCCGTGATGTTTCCATAATGCCTTTACTAATGGGATATCCTTTGTTCTTAGATTTTGTATCTTGTGGTCAAGGATTCTAACTGTTGTTTCCTCGTAGGTAGCATCATCTTGAATATTCACTTCCTCCCAGTGAATGATGTGAGAGGGGTCAGGTTCGTATTTCCTCAACATGTATACATGGAATACGTTATGTGCTGAAGTCATCCGGTTTAGTAGGTCCAACTCATAAGCAAATTCCCCGATTGTTCTAAGTATTTCAAAGGGTCCAATAAACCTTGGAGATAACTTTCTTTTGAATCCGAACCTTTTGATATCGTTCTGAGGATCGATCTTCAGAAATACTTTGTTCCCAACTTGGAACTCTAATGGCCTTCTTTTATTGTCTGCATAGCTCTTTTGATGACACTGCGCAGTAGTCAAAGTCTCTTTTGTATTAACTTAACTTGGTTGCTCGTTTCTTCCACCATGTCTGGCCTAGTTAATACTTGATCTTCAAGTTCAGCCTAATAGGTACGTGATATGTAGGGTCTTCCATAGAGAGCTTTGAATGGAGCCATTTTTATGCTTGCTTGGTAATTATTGTTATAGGCAAACTCCACCAAGTGTAAGTACTTGCTCCAATTTCCCTTGAAGTCTAGAACGCAAGCCCTCAACACATCTTCCAAAATCTGGATAACACTCTCAGACTGACCATCCATTTGAGGGTGAAAGGTTGTACTCATGGTAAGCTTAATACCCATCTCCTTCTGTAGACTCTGCCAGAATTGTGAAGTGAAGTGTGAGTCTCTGTCAGACACGATAGTCTTGGGTACACCATGAAGTCTGACGATTTCTTTCACATAGATTTCTCCCAGCTTGCTCACTTGGTCTGTGGACTGATTGGCAAGAAGTGAGCCACTTTGGTGAGACGATCCACTATCACCCAAACAGTGTCTTCTCTTTTTTGGTTCCTGGGTACACAGCTGACGAAGTCCATGGCAATGTTATCCTACTTCCATTCAGGGATTGGGAATGGTTGTAACATTCCAGAGGGTTTCTAGTGTTCTGCTTTCACTTATTGGCATGTTAAGCACTTAGAGACATATTCGGCTATGTCCCTTTTCATTCCTCTCCACTAGTAGGTTTTCCTAAGGTTTTGGTACATCTTATCCCCACCAGGGTGCATGGTATACTTAGTTTGATGAGCTTCATCAAGTACAATTTGCTTGCTCTGTCCATGGTACACATATCCTTTCCCCGAGCCTTAGGATGTTTTCAGCATCTATCCTGAAGTCAGTGTGTTTTCCTTGCGTGACTCCTTCAATTAGTTGAACAAGCCACTTGTCTTGCTTCTGTTCATCCCTGATCTGATGTAATAGGTCCAGTTGGCAAGACATATTGTAAAAATAGGCTTCTTTCACGCTAAGGTTTACACCCAACCTAAAATCTTCAATCAACTGGTACATCTGACCTTTTTCTTCTTCCTATTTGTTGAACTTCCTACTCAAAGCATCGGCCACTACATTGGCCTTCCTCAGATGGTAGTGTAGTTCAAAATCATAGTCTTTCAAGAATTCCATCCATCTTCGTTGCCTAAGGTTCAACTCCTTCTGGGTGTAGATGTACTTCAAGCTCTTGTGATATGAAAACAGCTCAAATTTCTCACCGTAAAGATAATGTCTCCAAATTTTTAAAGCAAACACTATGGCTGCTAGCTCTAAGTCGTGAGTAGGGTAATTTCTCTCATGGACCTTTAGTTGTCTTGAGGCAAAAGCGATGGCTTGCTTTTCTTGCATTAGGACTGCACCTAATCCACTCAGTGAGGCATCAGTATACAGTGTTTAAGTAACACTAAGAGTTGGGGTGACTAAAACAGGAGCCGTAGTCAATCTTTTCTTTAGTTCTTGGAACTACAGTTCACATTTCTCATCCCACTGGAACTTAACTCCTTTTCTAGTTAACTTAGTCATAGGTTCTACCAACTTGGAAAAATCCTTAATGAACCTTCTGTAGTAGCCTGCCAAGCCCAAGAAATTTCTAATTTCTGTTGCTGTTTTGGGTTGCTTCCATTTCATAACGGCTTCCACTTTTTTCGGATCTACAGAAATGCCTTTTGCTGATACAATGTGGCCTAGGAACTTGACAGTTTCCATCCAAAACTCGCCCTTACTGAATTTAGCATATAGTTGCTTCCTTCTGAGGGTTTTTAGCACAATCTTCAAGTGTTTTAGGTGTTCAGCTTTTGACTTAGAGTAGATTAGGATATCATCCATGAATACCACTACAAAACTGCTCAAGGTACTGTCTAAACACTCGGTTCATTAAATCCATGAAGGCTGCCACGACATTGGTTAAACCAAAGGGCATCACGGTGAACTCAAAGTGTCCATATTTTGTTCTAAAGGCTACCTTGTGGATGTCAGACTCTCGAATCCTTAGCTAATGATATCCTGACCTAAGATCAATTTTAGAGAAATGAGTGGTTCCTCATAATTGATCAAATAGGTTGTCAATCCTTGGTAAAGGATATTTATTCTTTATTGTAGCTTGATTCAACTTCCTGTAGTCGACACACAGTCTCAAGGAACCGTCCTTCTTTTACACAAATAGTACTGGGTTTCCCTAGGGTGATTCACTCGGCCTAATGAAACCTTTCTCCCTGAGCTTGTCCAGTTGAGTTTTTAGCTCAATTAATTCTACTGGCGCCATTCAATAAGGAGGTATGGCTATAGGGTTGGCTCCAGGGTGATGTTCAATCTTGAACTCTAACTCTCTTGCTGGTGGTAATCCAGGTAAGTCATTTGGGAATACATCTTTGTACTCACTAACAACTGCTATATCGTGAATATTCTTCAAGTCAATAGGTTCTTCTTCAGAGAGTTCCTCGAACTCATCCGTCTACTTTAAGCAATTTAACATGGCTAGGGTTAGACTCCTTGGTAGTCTCCGCATATCCCCATTGATTTTAAAGATTTCCCTAGAAGGTAATGTTATGGTTACTCGTCTCTTAGGACAATCTATCTGGGCCTGGTACTGGTCTAACCAATCCATCCCCAAGATTACATCATAGCCATAGAAAGGTAGGGTATTATATAAGTCATCTGTTAAAAGTTTATCTCCAAACCTAAGGTCACAACTACACATCTTCTTTGAGGTCATAATGGTCCCTATTGGTGTGGACACATTCAAAGTCACAGGCATTGCTTTTGTCACAAGTTATAACTTATTAGCTAGTTTTCAGAGATAAAAGATTTTGAGGCACCCGAGTCAAACAACAGTCTCACAACAACATTAAACAATAGGAACATAACTTCTACTGTAGGGGCCTGGTCTTCCTAGGTCTCAACCGCGAACATTCTGGCTTGGTTTTGACCACGGCCCTGGTTTTGCCCTTGATTGGCATTTTGATTCTATCTGGCTTGAGGTCACCCATTCTGACTTCCCCCCTGAGTATTCTATTGTTGCTGCTAGGAAACTTGAGCTGGTGTAGTTGGGCAATTTTTTTCCAAATGCCCCTTTTGCTTGCATACGAAACACAATCTCAGCCTCTTAGCTTCTTCCCTTAACTTGTCTTTGTTCTACCCCTATTTCTAGGTCTGTGGTGCCTTTCCACCACTCTTATTCTTTTTTTTAGGCCTTTGGATTTTCTATTTTATTACTAGGCCTCTTTTTTTTCCTCTCAACCTTTGTTCTAAGTTGAGTTCACGCCCTAGGATCCCTATATGTCTTTAAGCTTAAAGTCATAATCACTTTTTGAATCTCAATCTTGAGATCCTGAGCAAACCAATTAGTTTTCATTCTTTCTTCTTAGATCAGCTCTCGAGAAAACTTATCCAATTTGGTAAACTTTTTCTCGTACTCAACTATAGTTAAGTCCTTCTGATTCAATCTGATGAAGTCCTCTTATAGCTTCCATAGTGTCATCTTCGAAAATAACTTTTCATGGAAGACCTCTTTGAACTCTTTTCGGCTCATCTTTTCAATGTCAATGTTTCTTTCATCAAACATTCGTACTACCATGACTCTAGATTCAGTTTCTAGGTTCTCGATTTATTCAGTGGCCTAAAGTCTTTCTTCTAGGTTCTTTTGATGCATGGGTACAGGATTTGGTCTCAAAGCAAATAAATAGTAAAGCATGCATATCACACAATCATACAATCAAGCTAGCACAGCAAGGTTCCAAGCTTCCACCTAAGCTTTCAGGTTCAACCGTCCCATACCAATCTATCCCTTCCACTTAGGCTTTTACTCAGAACAAAGCCGCACCCAAACAATTTCGCGAATTACTCGATAACTAAGGTTCTCGAGCCCACTATATTCAACCGTCCCATACCAGCGAGCATAGAGAAACTCGTTCTGCCAAAGTTACCGATCATTCACCACATATGGTCCATCATTCTCCAAGTCCAGGCTTCCTCCATAACCCCAAATTCCTATGCATCCCATACTACATAGAAACCAAAAATTATAGAAGCTTCCCGGTCTCGTGTCCTGATCAAACAATTTTCTATTTTTACACAAGTTTCATTCTCTAGCCTATGTCCTAGAGTTTTATGTTTTTGATTCATTGTGCCACCCATGGCTACACCCTTTTCTACCTAAGGTTTTTTCTCTGGACCTAGGGTTCGGTTCTGGTTGACTTACAACCTCTGTCTAGCCAAGATACCACCTTTGGCATCTTTTTCGACTTCTAATCAATTCCTTGCCCTAATTTTCCACCTTCTAATTTTCTTTTATCGAAAATAAGAGTGTTCTTCAACTCCGACTACTCATATAAGCTGGTGGGACAACCTCCAGATCGAGCGGCGAGACCGAAGTCTGCTTAGCAACCGCGCTTTCTAGGGCTGGATAACTCACCTCCCTTTCAATGTTTAACTTTACTCGGGACAAGGCTTACCCACTATCAGCGCAACTTGTAGTCTTTGTATCCAAACAAAAAATATTTTCAAAACATATATTTCCTTTTTTTGAAAAACACTTTCTAAAACATTCTTCAATTTCAAAAATAGAAGGTAGGGCATTCCAAATTCAATTCAATTCAAGGTGAAACATAAGTTTGAATTTCTCATTCTAGTCCGGTGTTTCTAACAACCGAGCTCTGATACCACACTTGGTATCAAAGGATACTTTTTGTTCTTGGCCCAGCAACTAATGCCGAAGCTCTGATACCACCTTTGGTATCAGAGTAACTTTCTAATTCTTGCACAGTTCATCTACTAACTGAGCTCCGATACCACCTCTGGTATCAGAGGAAACTTTATGTTCTTTGCCCAGCAACTAATGCCTAGGCTCTAATACCACCTCTGTAATACCCCAACCCCCGTATCTTTTAAGCAGTGTACATTTGCCACCGTTTTCTTGACAGTGGACTTAACAAAATGGTGGGTCAAGCTGGTGCTACATTACAAGCGACACACACTTCTTCTTTTCTTTTCAATATCTCGTGCCCTTGTGTAAAATTCAAGAATACAAAATTTTCAATAAAATCAAGGCAAATTAAAAGAGATAAAGAAATTCAAACTATTTTATTCATAATAGAAAAATTGAAAGTACTGAACTCTTCAAAAAAAACTAATTGGTACAGCGAAAGTCTTCAAAATACTTTTCAGTAGAAAAACATAAAAACTTTGGGCAACATGCCCTAAAAATTCTAAAAAAATATAATACTATAGACACTTTCTAAGAAACTATCTATATTCAACTGCTTCATGGGTTCATGTTCCTAAAAAATAAGAAAGGAAGAGTGAGCACATAGCCCAATAGATCTTTTTCGAACAACCATCTTTCATATTCAAACACATAATACAATCATAATTCAAACATTTGCAATCATTAGGCGTTTCAAACAAAAATTTGTTTAAGTCGAGTCTCAGACCAAAAGGGCCTTTTAATCCCTTGATGTTCTTAACTAAGTAAATAGGGCCCACTCGGCATCAACCCGTTAGTGGCACGTGTCGGCATCAACCCGTTAGTGGCACGTGTCGGCATCAACCCGTTAGTGGCATGTGTCGGCATCAACCCGTTACACATGGTGACCCAACAATGGTACACGACCCTCAAGTATTTAGGTCTTTAAACCATATGACCTAACTCATATGAAAAGAACAACCATAGTGTCGCCATGACCACTATGATGGTACGTGGTTATTATCTCCATCGTCTTTAATTAATTCTCATATCATGATCTCATAAAATAAATTTTAGAATATGAAATTAAACTAGAATTCAGAATATACATAGTCAATTCATGAAACACTCATAAAACATCCATTATACTTTAATTTAAAAGCCTAAGCATGATACTAACATGGCATGGATGACATGATTGCTCAAACATGAATCAAAACTGAAATACTGAAATAAACATTTAAAATTCTAGAACTGAAGTTGAAAATCTTTGAATTCAGTAAAAAACACACAAATAATGAGCATGTCATGAATTCAAATAAGAACAGAAGGGTGTTCTAAAAATCACTTCCACCTTGTGATGTTTTCTCCCGAAATTTTGGTAATTCCACCCACGTACTAGCCAATGAAGATTGCCCAACTTAATTTCCTAATTTGAGAGCTTTTTCACACACAATAAGGAAAGATGAGAAGAGGTGCCAAGAAGAAGGCTTAGAGAAAACAAGATGAGCATTCAACTCTTATTTTTTGGAATGAATGAAATTATGAGCCTAGGGGGGTTTATATAGGTTTTCTAAGGGAGAAAATTAGAAAGTTTTGTGTCCTTTGAATAAAACACCCTAATTCTCTCTAATTTCGTACTTTCTAATTTTTGGAGCAAAATGAGTATTTTTCGAAATTCTTTCAAATTTTAGAAATATTGTTTAGAATTTAGAAACTATTTTTCAGAATTTTTGGATTTAATTTCATATTTTTTGTTAATTTTAACGTAATTTTTGTAATTTATATTTTGGATTTTATCTAGTTCCTTGGATTTTCCTCGAGACACGCGTTCGAATTTGATCAGAACCGTTAAATTTAATCTCGGATAAATCAACAGAATTTGGATTCTCGATCACAATCGTTGGATTTCCTCAAGCGCATCAATGATCGCAATCTAATCAAAACGGCTTTGATCTGAACTGTCCGATGATCCTCGAGCGCATCAACGTTTGCGATCTAATCATGCAGCTTTGATCTGAACCATCTGCTGATCCTCGATCATGGTATGCAAATATTTTGCAATCAACGAATCCCATTCTGGCCACACGATCTTCCTCGAGTTACGCAAGCGAATCTCTGGCCGTTCGATCTTGATGATATAGTGCACCCAGGTGTTCGTTTTGGCTTTAATCCCATTCGTTGGATTTTGGCAGATTGTTTTTGGACCGTAGGATGCATTTTAAGTTTATTTTTTTATTTTTCAGCAAATTTCTTACTTTCTTTTCGAATTTTTGCCAAATCTCGATCCCGATTGACTTTCTAATCCTGTTTTCATAAAAAAATTGCACATATCCTTGTATTTTTTACTATGATATCCCATTTTATGCATTATAATCATATTTTTCTTCCAAAAATCCACTAAATTGATTTTTATTCCTTACTTGGGTAACTAGGACATACCAAAATTTTAATTCATCAATTATGTATAATTTTCTAAGTAAAAATTCAAATTTCCTATGAATTTTTTTTTGAGATGTTACACTGAATGACCGACCGTGGTAACTAGTAAGTTATAATTTCATTTTGTCTTCTTTTGACTACCTCGATCGTCACTTATTCGACCATGGTCAATTGATGCTTTCCTCATGATTTCCTCTCCTCTTTGCCTTTATATGATGTAATTCTCCCTTGGCTTTACCCTAAACCTGCAACACACTAGAAATCCTTCCCCAGACATCATTTTCTCATAGAAGAGCTTTAAATCATGAAAATAAGGCTTATAATGCAATAAAACATGCAATTCCCTTATCTAAATGCTAATGCTACTAATTATGTATAATTTTGTCCAGTTTCCTTTTATTTCATATAAACGCAATAAATCACCTATACTAATGTTAACTTACTGTGCAACTAACAAATACCCTCAAACTTAGATTGTTGTCCGTCTTTGAACAATGACTCTAATTTAAGGAGTTATCCCATGCCATAAAAATAAATTCATTTTTCACGCATCATTGTGACCTCTGTCTTCCATCCCTGTAGTATGATTCATTGGCACATCCCTAAGGTCATTCAAGTTGTCTAGATTTTCGGTTTATCTGCCATTCTTCTTTAACTTCACCTTCTCATCTACCAGAATCTCAATCATCCTAGACTTTGTAGGTGATTTGCAGGCACCATCCCATTCACAGAAATCCTTTCCTAACACTTAAGTACACAGACCGTCTAAATTCTCTCCTCTATCTATCTTCTACTCAGTTCAAACTATAGTCAGGATCAAAGGTCTTTTCTCTAAGTTGTAGCGTGGTCTGGCTCAAGGTACAAGTGTAATAGGATTTTAATTTTGACTCAAGTATACACTCATAGCAATAATACCAACCTAGTTTGTTTGATTTTCATCAATGTAGCTTGATCATTTGTGTTCAATCCATTGTTTTTCTTCGTTGATGCTTATAACCATATCTTCATAGCTCTTCCAAACTTATTTCATCATGTGTACTCCTAATTGTACCCACATGTACACTTATACAAAAGTAGAAAGTTTAGCTATCATTGACAATACTCAAATAACACATAAATGTCACTCTTTTTTTTCTTTTATTTTGAAAAAAATATAAAAAAAAAAACTGAAACAAAAATTGACAATATATGTATTTCAATGTTAGCATCCCCTCCTTCTTTCACACCATCAGAATAGGCAATATTGAAACCATGAGTACACACAAATAGGTCCAAGTAAGAAATTCATAAAAAGATAAAGTATTTATATATATAATGTTTAGGTTCTTAACACGAAAATAGGCTATAAGGCTCAAAATTGGCTACAAAGGATTATAAATGTTGGGACTGGCCTTTAGGCTAGGATTCAAACAATGATGACCTACTTCATTTCCTTCCTATAGTTATTCCTAAATAGTGTTCAAGATAGATTTGATTATTTTAAAGGTCTGAGGGAAATTCTCTCCATTTATCGTTGGTTTCTACTCCTCATTTTCCTCATCTTTGGATTCTCAATCTATCTAAGATTAAAGGGGTTTGTCAAAGTTAAATTTTAGACAAACCAAGCACACAGATTGTTTAAAGGAACTCTAGATCTTCGCCTCACCATACTAAAGCAATTTTACAATTTCATAGGTTACTCAGTGAATAGAAATATATATATATATATTATTTCTATGATTATATAGTTATGGCATGGAAAATCTAGCCTAAATGACTTCTTAAATGCTTCTAAAGTATGCAAAGCAAAGTCTAAGAAGGAAAAATACTGTAAAATTGATAGAAACTAACGAAAAACTAAACAAAAAAAACTAAACCTGCTGTGTGTCGAAGCGTTAAGCACCCCCAAACTTGAATGGTGCCTTGTCCTCAAAAGTACATCGATTCGCATACGTGGGAAAGTACACAACATGACATGCATTCAGAAATAAAGAAATTAGTCTGGAGAGCACAAAAATTTGATGCATAGGCATTGCCATTAACAAAAGTTAATGCATCAACAGAAATAATTATCCATAATCAACAGGAGTGAAGCTTGAAGCCACAAAGACAAAGAAAAGGTAAAGAAAACTAGGAATCAGATGTCCTCTCCAAAAACTTCCGTCTCCGTGATAAAATCATTCTCGTCTCCTTCGTCGTCGTCATCATCAACTACTGGTGGAGTTAGGGGAGCGAGTGGCGCACAACATGTCATGGCCATGTAGGGCGTCTAACATGATGGGGGAGGATAAGTCTGTGCCATAGTCGAGTCAGAGCGGTGGAGCCATTGAGTAAGGTAAGCCATCTAGTGCATCATGACATGATCAGAGGGTGGTGTGGTAGATGATGATGGTGCGACAGTAGTCGAGGAGGATCGTGGTGCACTAGTAGGAGCAAGAGTGGTTGCAGTGCCGACCGAGTAAGCAGATGGCTGCAGTGACATTGTAGAGGCCCGATGCCTCTTAGCTAGAGTGGCGTTGAGCCTCTTTACAGCAATATGATCCTTCATCTTCAACAGGGACTCACTCCGTTCCCAAACGACCCCAGCTCTTCTGCATGACTTGGTGATGAGGGTAAGATGGGGAAGACCTACGTTGGTCTTGTCGATGGCAGACCATATAGAGCTGGAAATGATTGTCCCAGCGTTGATTGGGAGCCCCTTCATGATGTAGTAGACCAACACAGCTCTCTTTATAGTAACCATATTAATGGCTAAGGAAGGAAGAAGGTTAGCACAAACCAAATACAGCCAAACCTTTGCCAAGGTTTGAAACATCGTCTTCACCAAGTTGACGGGCCAGTCATTGTAACAAATCTAGGAGGCCCCATCAACGCAAACAGTCCGCAACACATCGTTTGGATTAAAACAAGGCAGAACAGTATAGTACTCGTCCGGTGAATCTGTGGGAAGACCATACACTTCGTTAATTGCCGCTGTACTAAATTGGACCAACCTCCCATGGACCCACACTATTGTGCCCTCCCTATTAGCCGCATTGGCGTAAAACTATTGCACTATTGGAATCATTATGGTAAAAGGTGCCTGAATGAGCCGCTCCCAATGACGAGCAACTACCACTGCGTCTATGCTAATGCTGCACTACTCTTGCATTAGCATAATGCCCCGCTTCAGAAGGAGATGTCAATTGGACCGTATAAGATTGAACCACTGCTTTGCAGCAGCCGTTCGGAAGCAAGCTTGGTTTGCGGGCGGTGGAGGCGGTGTTGGCTGCTTCCCCTTAAAAGCGGGATGTTTCATTTGTGGAGGCCTGCAAATATAATATTAGAGGGCAAGGAAAACAACAAAACTTATGAAATAGTGTGGTTATTGAAACTAGATACTAAAAGTGATTCTAGACACATCAAAGTGCTCTAATCCAAAAGCCAATCACTCAAAACATAAAAAATGTCGATCAAGATCATCAAAAGGCAATCTTTATAACGAACACATCCAAGTGCCACAGTGTTCAATCAAAATGACAACTAAACACCCTTCAACGAAATGAAACAAGGGAAACAATAGCCTAAAGTGCTCACAGACAATGATTTTCCAAGACTGTTGCCTCCAATATTTCAGCACTCATTCAAACATGGATGGAAAAAATAGGAATTTGAAGAGTTTTGAGCAAAACAAACCATTTCAAGCAAGAATAATAAGATCTAAATCCTAAAACTCACCTAAACATGAAAATGAAACAAGGAAATAACTCAAGTAAAAACACTTACATTGTTTCTAGAGAAGGAAAAATAACTCTAAAATTTGCAGGAGAACTGAAAAGCCATAGAGAAACTCTAAAAATTTTGGAACAGAGTGAAAAAAAAGACCGCTATCAAACTTAAAAAAGATGCACGGACCGCAGTCAATGTTTTATGGACCACGGTCCATGTGTAAAATTTAAAACATCACAAATCTGGGGGTTTTGTCTACCGCGGTCTGAAGAATTGTTCAGCACTTTGGACCACGATACATGGGGTGTTCAGAAAAGGTCGTTCTGGTGACCATGGTACACAGAAGTGTACTCTTTTGGTGACCGCGGTAGATGCAATTGTATGCCCCATGTAGCTTCTGGCGACCACAGTATACAGAACAAAGTGTTCTGTGGACCGTGATAAGTGCATATCGAAAAGAATTCTTCCTGATGTTGACCGCGGTACACAGAGTTAGTGATTCTGTGGACCGCAGTAGGCAGAATGAAAAGACCCTTTCCCCCTTTTTTCTTATAAATCAAACTAAACCCTAGGCTACTTCAAACCTATTAAATCAGTTAAATCCTAGAAAAATGAAACTTTATACATAGAAACAATTGTAAACACACACGAAAATCGAAACCCATAGTGGGTTGCCTCCCACTCAGCGCTGTGTTTAACGTCGTTAGCTCGACGGGTTTGAATTCCTTTTTCTCAATGAGTTAATCATGCCATTTCTTTATCCTTTCTCTGTAGATGGTGTTATTCTCAAAAGCATCCTGGCAAAACTCCTTGAATTCAACAAGTTGAAGTAAACGGTTCTCTTGACAAGCCTTTGCATCAAAATTCAACTTCTTGATGGCCTAGTAAGCTCTATGCTCTAATTTATAAGGTAGGTGACAGGACTTTCCATACAACAACTGATACGGAGGCATGCCAATAGGCGTCTTAAATGTTGTCCTATACGCCCATAATGCATCGTCCAATTTCAGAGCCCAATCTCTACGGTTTGTTCCAACCATGTTCTTTAATATTGCCTTGATCTCTTGGTTAGACACTTCAGCTTGCCCGTTAGTTTATGGATGATAAGGCAATGCAACCTTGTGTCGCACTCCGTACTTGGTGAGAAGGTTATTAAAGATTTTATTGCAGAAGTGTGTACCTTCATCACTCACAATTGCTCTAGGGGTGCCGAAACGAAAAAAGATATTCGAGAGAGGAATTTCAACACAACTTTGGCATCATTCTTTGATGTAGCCATTGCTTCAACCCATTTAGAAACATAATCAACAGCAAGCAATGTATATTGTTTTCCATTCGAGGGTGGAAAAGGTCCCATGAAGTCTATACCCAAAACACCAAACAATTCAACCTCTATAAAAGAAGTGAGAGGCATCTCACTTTTTTTGGAAATGTTTCCCTATTTCTAGCACACTTCACATGTCTTCACAAATTGATAGGCATCCTTTAGCATACTTGGCCAATAAAATCCGCTCTCAAGAACATGCCTTGTTGTACGTTGATGGTTGTAATTACTACTGTATGGTGAAGCACGGCAATCATGAAGGACTTTGTTAAATTTAGCTTCCAGGATGCAACAATGGATCACTTTATCAGCACATCTCCGGTAGAGAAAGGGATCATCCCAAAGATAGAACTTGCTTTAACGTATGAAACGCTTTAGGCGACTTTAAGACAAATCTGGTGGAGTGGCACTTGTGGCTTTATAGTTGGCAAAATTTGCATACCATGGTGCGCTGTCAGTGACAATCAAGAGGTGCTCGTCAGGAAAAACTTCCACAATGCTCGTTGGATTCGGATTTGCTTCATTGGATAGATGAGAGAAGTGATCTGCTACCACATTCTCTGTACCCTTTTTATTTATCACCTCTATATCAAACTCTTGTAACAATAAAATCCATCTTATCAGCGTGGGCTTTGCATCCTTCTTTGTGAAGAGCTGACAAATAGCTGCGTGATCGGTGAAGACCTTGACATGTGATCTCACAATGTATGATTGGAACTTGTCACATGTAAAGACAACAGCCAAGAATTCCTTTTCAATGGTAGTACAATTCTTTTGAGCATCATCCAACGTTTTGTTTGCATAGTATATAATTCTGAACATTCTATCACGTCTTTGTCCTAATACAGCTCCAGCAACATAGTCACTAGCATCGCACATGATCTCAAACGTTTCCCCCCAAACTGGTGTAGGCATAATAGGATCCAACGTTAAAGTTTTTTTAGTGTATTGAAGACTTCAACACACTCAACTGTAAAATTAAATTCAGCTTCCTTTTCAAGCAAACTACACAATGGCTGAGTGATTTGAGAAAAATTCTTGATAAATCTTCGATAAAAACCAGTATGCCCCAAGAAACTACGCACTTCTCGCACCGACGTTGGGGGTGCCAGCTTTTCAATAGCTTGAATTTTTGCCCTAACAACTTCAAGACCATTAACAGAAACTTTGTGGCCCAAAATAATGTCTTCTCAAACCATAAAATGACATTTTTCCCTGTTGACAACCAGGTCTTTTCCTCACAACGAGAAATGATTTTTTTCAGATTAAGCAGACATTCATCAAATGTTGCATCAAACATAGAAAATTCATCCATAAACACCTCCATGATGTCTTCAATCATATCGACAAAAATTGCCATCATACATCTCTGAAAGGTAGCTGGTGCATTACACAAACCAAAAGGCATCCTCCTAAATGCATAAGTCCCGATATGGGCAAGTGAAGGTTGTCTTCTCTTGATCTTTTGGTGCAATGACTATCTAATTATACCCTGAGTACCCATCTAAGAAACAATAAAAATCATATCCAGCAATTTGATCTAACATTTGATCCACAAAAGGCAAAGGGAAATGATCCTTGCGGGTGTTTAGCTTTCTATAATATATGCACACACGCCATCTTGTAGTTGTCCTTGAAGCAATTGTCTCTCCTTTCTCATTTGTGACAACTGTGATCCCTCCTTTCTTAGGCACAACATGGATGGGGCTAACCCATGGTGAATTTGATATTGCATAAATAATTCCTACATTCAACCATTTCATTACTTCCTTCTTTACCACAACCTTCATGATAGGGTTGAGTTTTCGCTGGTGCTCCACTATAGGCTTATGTGAATCATCCATTAAAATCTTGTGCATGCAAATAGCCAGACTTATCCCTTTGATATCTTCAATCGTCCATCCTATAGCAACCTTGTGATCTTTCAGCACTTTTAACAACTTCTCTTATTGAGTAGGGGTTAATGAAGAGGAGATAATGACTGGAAATGATTGTGCTTCATCCAAATAAGCATTTGACAAATGTTCAGGAAGCGGCTTCAGATCAATGGCCCTGGGAGCTTCTTGAACATCTTCAGATTGATGAGCTTTAGATAATGGTGCTTCCAAACTGTTGGGATCTGGTGGGCATACTTCTAAAGCTAACACAATTAGCTTCTCATCTTCAGTCATAGATTGGAGGAAAGAGATTGAACGAGAAATATATCCCACTAAATCATCTTGAGAACTCAATTCATCAACAACCTCAGCAATGCATGAGTTTATAACTTCTACCTTTTTGCATCCATGCAAGTCATTGTGGTAGTTCATTGCTTTGTAAAGATTGAAAACAAATTTTTTCTTCATTCACTCTCAAGGTTAACTCTCCCTTATGGACATCTATGGGTGCATGACCTGTAGCCAAGAATGGTCTCCCAAGGATAAGTGGTATTTCACAATCTTCTTCTATGTCTAAAACCATGAAGTCAACTAGAAATATAAATTTATCCACCTTGACTAACACATCTTCCATGACACCCTTTGGATATGTTAAAGATCTGTCTGCTAATTGAAGAGTGATTGTGGTTGGCTTGATTTCTGACATTCCCAACCTCTTGTACGCTAACAAAGGCATGAGATTAATGCTTGCCCCAGGATCACATAATGCCTTTTCAAATATTTCAAATCCAATGTTGCATAGTATAGTAAAACTGCTCGGATCTTTCAATTTATGGGGAAGTTTCTTTTAGAAGATGGCACTACACTCTTTAGTAAGCTTCACTATTTCAAAGTCTTCTAACTTCCTCTTCTTAGACATAATCTCCTTCATAAACTTTGCGTAGTTGGGCATTTTCTGTAGAGCTTCTGCAAATGGAATGTTGATATGGATCTTCTTAAACATTTTCAAAAATTTAGCAAATTGTTCGTCTAACTTCTTCTTTTGGAACCTTTGAGGGAATGGCAATGGTGGAGACTCGAAAACCTTACCCTCTTGAGTGCCACTTCCCTTGGCTTTCCCTTGTGATTCTGAAGGCTCTTCATTTTGTACAGCTGATTGCATTGAAACATTCTTCTCGTAACTAACAACATCATCAGTTTCAACAGATGGCATAGCTGGATAGGGTGGGGTTGCTACTTTTTTCCCACTTCTAGTCATCACCGTCTTGCAGCTCTCTTTTAGATTAACTTGAGTGTCACTTGGGAATGAACTACGCTATTGGTTTGATACTATCTGTGCTAATAGTCCCACTTGAGTTTCTAAACTTTTAACTGTGGCATTCATATTTCCAATTTGTATCTCAATGCCAGAAACTCTATTGTCATTTTTGTCCACCCCTCCTATTAACTCCTTGAAGAACCTTGAGTGCATGTTCATCATTTCATCAAGCCTGTCTTCCAAGGATGGTTTTTTGTCCTGTAAGGGTTGTCGTGGCACAAAGTCGAGTGGAAGTTGGGCATGCTTGCTGTTTGCATATGAGAAGTTCTCATGATTTCTTACTCCAGGATGATAGTACTTGGGAACATTATACCCCCCTGCTGGTCCTTGGTAACCACTGAATCTGTTCATAGCATTCATTTGCTCAATAGAAGCCTCTCCAAGATAAAATGTTTTGTTAGCTTCAACAATGGACTACACATGTTGAGTTTGCTGATTTTAAAGTTGTCTACTACTATTCTTCTCTTCCACCAAATTCAGTCTATGAGTCATCGTCCCAATTTGAGCGTGCGAAGCACTAATTTCATCCATTTCATGAATTCTCATTCTCTTGGCTATTCCTTTTTCTATACCATGACCATATGCATTAGCTGTCATGTCTTCAATGAGTTGAGCAGCATCCGGGGTAGACTTTCCCATCAATGAACCTCCAGCTGCAGAATCTACCAAAGCTCTGGTTGGTGGTGTAAGTCCGCTATAAAATATAGCAGTATTGGGAGCCAAGGAAGGTATCCATGATGTGGACATCACCTCAGTAGGTCTTTGAACCTTTCCCAAGCTTCATACAGTGATTCAAATTCAGATTGCTTAAAGGAACTGATTTCAACCCGCAATTGATGCCCTTTAGTAGGTGTGAAATATTTTTGCAGAAATTTCTAGCCCATTTCTTCCCATGTCGTGATACTTCCGAGAAGCAAAGTCTGCGACCAAATTTTGATTTTATCCTTTAAGGAGAAAAGGAAAAGCGTTAGCCTAAGCTGGTCTTCAGTTACCCCATTCATCTTGACAGTGTTGCAAATCTCCATGAACGAATTAAGATGAACCATAAGGTCTTCAATTGTTGAGCCCCCAAACTGTTGTTACTGCACTATTGTAATTAAAGAAAGCTCCAGCTCAAAGTTATTTGCATTTATCGGTGTCCTTGCTACGCCTGAGTAATTATTGTTCAAGACCGGTTTGAAAAATTCTCTTAATGGTGCTTCTCTATGTTGAACTTCTGTATTATTTTCCACACCAGAACATCTACTATCAACCATAGTTAGTACTCACCTTTGAGCTTCCAATCGAATCTGATTAATTGTTTTCAATAAATCTAGATCGTAAGGGTTACAAGGACGTTTACTCATGCAAGCCTGAAACACCAAAGACAAACACAAGATCAAGTGTATTCAGTGAACTTTAATAAATCTGGAGAATAATCAATTAAAAGGTGAAAATAGAAATAAAATTGTCTTGACTAAGACTAAACTAAGTTCAACTGGTTTTAAGACATTTAATACCGTTATCCCCGGCAATGGCGCCAAGAACTTGTTGCTAACCCTGCAAGTATACAGCTTCGCACTAGTAATAACTGGTGAGACCAAAAATCGTCCTCAGGGAAAATGGATTTATTAAAATATCTTAAATCCCAATTTAATGTTGGTTTTCATTTTATCAAGACTCTAATTAAGGTTGGTGTGTTAATTCCTCATCAAGAATCTAATCTATCAAAAACAATTAAACTCTGTTTTTAAAAACTATATAAAAAGGTTGTCTAGGATAGTAAATGCCGCCGTATGACCTGTGATTCTCATTTCAGATCATGAAATATCTACACTATGAGTTGTAGCACCTATAACTGAAACCCTCTACCGAGGTGCCTCAATTTCTATTAGTGTTGTCTTATAATGCACTCTTCCGATGTGCTTAATCAACAACCTAATATTACGTGATCAAAAGTCTTGTGCAACCCCCCAGAAAAGTTAACAACCCTTCGATCAATCAACTATTCTAAGTCTATACTGCGACAACCTACAATTAAACCTCTCTTCTGAGTTAGTTAATGCTTTGAACTCATCATGTCTGTAGTCAGTAAACATCAAGCATTAAGCGTACACAATATAGAATAGTCTTTTTAAATCAGTTACTTCAATAAAAAATTATAGTTCAAACTTTGAAAATTTACATCCCAAACAATGAAAACTAATTAGCTTGACATTAAAGTAATTATAAACATCAAAAAGTAATGAAAAACGTTAATCATACTCAAAACTTCATAAAAATCTTCAATCCCTTCTTGAAACTCTTATTTTTGCCTCCTTGAGCTGTCACAATCGAGTGTTTTCAACTTAGGAATGTTTGGGCTCTAATCCTCTCTCCTATTTATAGGCCCACACTAAAAAAAAACCCTAAAAATACGAGAAATCTGATAATTAATCATGTGACTGTGGTCAATGATCACGGTCAGTATCGTCCTTCAATAAAAACTCGGATTTCCCTTGTTCTGTGCACCACGGTCTATTGGTATTTTCCACAATCTATGTTCTAGTTACCGTGGTCACAGAATGATCGACCGCAGTAACCAGTAAGTATAATTTGTTCTGTCTTCCTTCAGCTACCTTGATCGTCAATTATTCGACTGCGGTCAGTTGATGCTTTCCTCATGATTTTTTCTCCTCTTTGCTTTTATATGATGCAATTCTCCCTTGGCTTCACCCTGAACCTACAACACACTAGAAATCCTTCCTAGACATCATTTTCTCATATAAAAGCTTTAAATCATGAAAATAAGGCTTATAATGCAATAAAACATGCAATTCCCTAATCTAAATGCTCATGCTACTAATTATGCGTAACTTTGTCTAGTTTTCCTTTTATTTCCTATAAAATACAATAAATCACCTATACCAATGTAAACCTACTGTGCAACTAACAGCGAGCTAAGGCATCGAGTGTTTGTTAGTTTCATACCCTAAGATTTTCAGATCATGTCCAACAACTACAGCTCGCTTCACTCCCAACAACATATTTATGTTCGTTCTTTCATACCCAACAACACACACACACTTCGTCTTGTTCGTCTTCCACACCTAGCAGCTGTAACAACTAAAACCAACAACATGCTGGTTTGTGCTTCGTTTTCGTCTTTTAGGGCCAACATGCACCAATCTTCTTCTTCTTCAAGCTCGTTCGGTTGCTGCTACAACAACCAACACAACCAGGACGTTGCTGATTTTCTTCTTCGTTTAAATCTGCCCCACCTTGCTAAAATTTTAGCTCCTCTTCTTCACGGTTTAGCAAGCACTCAAATTTGGAAACTTTTGGATTTTTTTTCTTCGTCCAACAAACAAAAATTACTTTCCAACAAACATAAATCACATTCTAACAAACACAAAACACACGAACCAGCTTAATCCCCTCCTTTTTTTCTTCATTCACACAAAATCAGACCATCATCTTCAACCAACATCACATCTAAGGCATCAATCATGCTTTGGTTTCCTCATTTTGTTCATCATTCATGGAATCACAAACCTAGATTTTGCCTCATCTTCCTCCGTTTTAATGACCCACAAACCAGAAAATCAAATTTTTGCTTCCTCTGTTATACCAAACGCACAACCAGAAAATTAAATTTTTGCTTCTTCTTCTTCTTGTTCGATCTTCCTCTCTTCAATGCCTAAAAGTTCAGATTTGCCCAATCTAGATTTTCTTCTTCACCGCCCAAATCTAGATTTTTCTAGTTTGTTCCTCTTTTTTTTCAATCGGTTGCTCAACAGAGCATCGATTTTTTTGGATTTTTTTCGTGAGTCTTGAGCCATTATATTTACTGTAGCATTGTCTTGCACCCATGCGAACATCATAATTTCTCATTTATTTATTTATTATTATTATTTTCAATCAATGTTGAATTTTATTTCTTAAGCAATAATTCCATTAAACAAGCAATAATTCAATATTAAATTTCATTTCTCAAGCAAATGTTGGATTTTTTTTATTGATTATTTTATATTTTACAAACTATGTTTTCGACATGCACGCATTACAAAGATTTAGGTTGTTACAATGTCAGTTAAAAATTGTATCCAGGCTAGGGTAAAATCAGCAAACCCAACCTATGGTCATTGCTCGAGTGGGTCCTGAGTTAGGCATACTGGCTACTCGTGCGGATCGTGAGCTAGGTGTACTCATCGAATACCCTAACCCGACGCTCGGCCCTCAAGTGTCGTGACTCGAGCGGGCTCTGAGGCTATGCGCACTGATCATGTGCCCTAACCCTGATGCTCAACCCTTGAGTCTAATCTCAATCACATCATGTACTCTGACCCCGACGCTCAGCTTTCGAACCTATGGTCTCATTACCCATGTACATCTACACTTTTCAAAATCATTCAAATATATCTCAAACTCATGAAACCATTTAAACCATGTCATTTCACATAAGTTTTATGCAAGGAACACAAGTCATAGAAAACATTTAAATCAAACTACTCACCATAAGTCTCGCGCATTGATGTCCCATCGACAATTGGCCCAATTCCACAGTGCTCACTCGAGACTGCATTATTTAAACCCAATTTCAATTTTTTATAGCATGTGGCTTAATTTTCTACTTGACTATCCATAATCGGTCTCGACCAACCCAAATCCGATTCGGTCGAATTTGGTCAATCAATCAAACTTGGTCAACTGGTCAACTTAGTCAAAATTGGTCAACATGATCAATTTTGATTATCATTGGTTAATTTGGGTCCAATTGGGTCAAGTAATTCAAAAATGGGCAAATTAAGCAAAAATCCTCAAATTTCAACACTTAGCCCAAATTTAAGCATTTGCTCTCTTTGCGCAGTGAATTTGCCGATTTTTCTTCGATCAATCCGTAAGTTGAATTCTTGCAAAACTTTTCAGATCTCATCTACACTACTTAAACCTTCACTAAAATTTTAGATTCTGATTTTTGGACACCATTTGCTATGGTTTCTAAGTGTATTAATAGGGACTGTGAAATCCCACATCTCATGTGACAGACAGTCAAATGGTGCATTAATTGACCCCCTTAGCCAATTCAAATTGGGCTGAAATTTGGCATACACAATCTTGACATGTCCAATGACCTCTCTACCAAATTTTAGCTCAAAGTACCTACATTTGATTAGTCACCTGGTCTCCTACTTTTCTGTCATGTAAAAGATTATTCAAAACTTCAAATTTCCTATGGTTTTTCAAGTGCTTAAGCATCTCTATTGCTCTACTGATTTTAACCCCTATCATACATATTTTGTATAGCTTAGATTTCAAAATATTGGTAGTTCAAATATCATCTCAAGACAGCAAGCAACCATGGCTATAATCATTCTTAAGTTCACCCTATAACTTAGCACATATATTAATAGTTTAAAATATTTTCTAAGTACCAGAAATCTATATGTAACTAAGCATCTTGGCATGGACATAAAACCATGCATACAGAGGCTTAGGGGTTGGGGTTTATACCTTCTTGTAACCTCTGGTGTGAGGTTTAAAAAGCCTCAAATTTTAGTCCAAACGAATCTCCCTAACCACTTCAAATGATGCCTAAAAAACGCTTCCAAGAGCTCTCCTGCCGAAACTGTTGAAACAGTGAACAACCAGTCAACTTCAAGACTCTATAAAACGTGGTTAGGATCTCAGTTTCCATTTTTTATCACTTGGAGATCGAAATACACATGATAAGGAAGAAAATGAGTGGTTTTACCTCAAGAACGAATCTCAGATGGACTAGAAACTACTCCATTAAAGATTAGACCAACACAATTTTTCTACGATTTTCAGCTGCAACAATGTCCAACATCACCTTTTCGTGGTCATCTTAGCCTCAGATGGATGGAGACTTCGACCAATGACTTGTAAAATGTTGTAGAGGGTAGTAAGGGCTTTCCAAAGAGCCCTAGATTACTGAAAATGGATACAGATTGAGGGAGAAATGAGCTATGAAGATAGGTTGCAGGAACTGAAAAATGGGAATTCTGCTCAAGATAGTGGTTTTGTTGCATGTTGACATGGCCTTGCATGGTAAATAAGAGTGCCACATGGCCATACACATGGCCTTTGAGCTGCCATGCAAGGTAACTTGTTGGCACCATGTATTGGTTTGCTCAGGAGGTTGAAAGGATGGCAAAAACCATTAATTTTTTTGGTTTTTATAGAAATTTTGATGAAAATCACGAAGAAGGGGGTTGGGGGGAGGTTGGTGTTGGGCGTGTGGGCTGCCCAAGTGAACGGGCCGGCCCACACACCTGGGCCAAATTTGGCCCGCACACCCTGTGCTTTGGCACGGGCATGGGCCTGCACCACCGACCAGGCCCACACGGGCCTCACGGCCCATGTGCCTAATTTTTGGCCCGCATGGGCCGTGAGCTCATGCGGTCCGAAAATTTGATTTTTTTTTTTTTTTGCTTTTGTTTTTCTATTTATTTATTCTTTTTTGTATATACAATAATCCACCCAAAAATTGCATTTTTCTCCTAAAAATTTTATTAATTACTCCAAAAATTTAATAATCACTTCAAAAATTTAATAATCATTCTAAAAAATCACATTATCTCCGAAAATTATATTTTTCTTATAATTTCATGTATTTTCTCCTCAAATTGTATTTTTTTCAATTATTCTAATTTTTTTAATAAATAATTTAAAATTAGAGAAAATAAAAAAAATCATGTATTTTCATTAAAATTTCAAAAAAAATACATGTATCAAACCCATAAATTTTTGTGTATCAAAGTATGGGTTGTCACATATTGCACTCTCCCTCTTTCTGTTTAATAAGATTATGATGAGAGAACACTAGGGTTTGGCCCTTCGGTCTAGTCAACAATTGTTGCTCACCTTGCAAGTGTAAAGGTTTGCATTAGTATCAACCGGTGAGACTGGATATCGTCCTTAGGGACAAATGGGTTTAATAAAATACCTTAAATCCCAATTTACTGCTAGTCTTCATTTTATCAAGGCTCTACTTGAAGTATGTATCAATTTCTGAATAAAAGTCTAACCTAATGAAAGTAATTAAACCTTGTTTTAGAAAACTTTATAAAATGAATGTCTAGGATAATGAATGTCGTTGTATAACCTATGATTCTCATTTTAGATCATGAAATATCTACACTATGAGTTCTATGCACCTGTAATTGAAACCGTCTCCTGAGGTGCTTTAATATCTATAAGAGTTGTCATATAATGCTCTCCTTCGAGGTGCTTAATCAGCAACCTAATGTTGTGTAATTAAAAGTCCTATGCAACTCCCTAGATAAGCTAACAACCCTCTGGTCAATCAACTATTCTAAGTCTATATTGTGATAACTACCCATTAGACCTCTCTCTCGAGTTAGTCTAATGCCTTGAGCTGGTCATATCTATGGCTAGTAAACACAAAGCATTAAGCATACACAGCATAGAATAGTGTTTCTAAATCAATAGCTTCAATAAGAGATCACAGTTTATACATTGGTCATCATATCCCAAACAAAGAGAACTAATTAGCTTGACATGAAAGTAATAAAACACATTAAACAATGAAAAAGAAATTTAATTATACTCAAAACTTGGTAAAAATCTTCAATTCCTTCTTGAAACATTGGTTTTTTCCTCTCTCAGTCGTCATAAGTGAGATTTTCTAAATTAGGTATGTTTTGGCTCTAATAACCTCTCTTATTTATAGTCTCGCACCAAAAAAACCCTAAAAATACGAGAAACTCGACAATTAATCGTGTGACCGCGGTCAGTATTGTTCTCCAATAAAAATCAAGATTCCTTCGCTCTGTCCACCGCGGTCCACTGTTTCTGTCCATGATCCACGTTCTGGTTATTGCAGTCACTGATTGACCAACCACGGTCACCAATGAGCTCTGACATTGTTTTGTTTTTCTTCGGCTACCTCGATCTTCAGTTATTTGACCGTGGTCACTTGATGTTTTCTTCATGATTTCCTCTTCTTTTTGCCTTCATGTGATGCAATTTCTCCTTTCGCTTCAACTTGAACATGCAATACACTAGATTTCCTTCCTCAAACATCATTTTCTCATTAAAGAGCTTCAAATCTTGAAAACAAAGCTTAAAATGCAATGAAACAATGCAATTCCCCAAAATACATGCTCATGCTACTAATTATGCAAAACTTCGCCTAATTCTCCTTTTATTTCCTATAAAATGTAATAAATCACTTATACTAATGTTAGTCTGTTGTGTAACTAACAAAGATTATTGATAACTTAATGTTTGATAAGTGGTTACATATTTTGTATTTGATTTAAATAATGTTATGGATGTACTGTGTATGATCTACTAGGCTCTCAAGCTCACCCCATATTTTCTTTTCAGGTAACCTTCGAGGAAGCTCATGCTGACAAAGCACTGTTGGGGTATTGTGATAATTGCATACCTCACGGTTGAGGTCGTCGATAAACCACAGAGCTTAGTCTTGATTTTGCTTATAGGATATTTTTCATTGGATTTATTTTTGTGTTAGTTTTGATTTTGTTGTGAGATGGCTAGAAGGGCCAAACTTTGATGAATATTGATGTAGAATTTCCATACTATTACTTGAACACGTTATGTTTGGTTTATTTAGTTTGATTCATGGGTTTTGATGAGAATTATCATGTCTTATGTCCTACTGATATCTCTTGGTGTATCTATGAGATTGATAGATTATTCACATGTGATTATGATGATGGTGAGGCGTGTCGGATGATAGAATTAGTAACATCCTAGTTTTCGGTGGTTGACAGGTGTAGCGTCTCGATAATATATTTAATAACTTATGGGCGCACGTCTCCATGCGTAACCCCGATGTGACAGAATGAAAGGACCGAGAATTGGGGTGTTACATTTTTTCTCTTTATGCCTTATAGCATAATATTATTTAAAAACTATGATTACCATGATATTGAAAATTATTTTTTCCCTAACCACTATATATATTATAGCGATTATATTCACGTTTATATCAATAATTATTAACAAATTCAACATTCACTTCAGGAAATGTGCAATATCACTTGGACGCAAAAAAAAATTTTATCAAAATAATTTTTTTTATTGTGCTCGCACACCAAAGTGAGCAATTTAATAATCATATTCATAAGGATCATTCCTTTTTATAACATTAATAAGATAAATATATATCTACCATTTTTTTCTTTATATTAAATATCTATATTTTTTACCTCTATATATAATATATAAATAAACACGCATATATAATTGCAATTGAATAATAATCGTAAACAATATATTCGTCAATAGTAAATAACACAAAAAATAATATTTTATCTTCAAATTAAAGTTAAATGTCACCAAATTAGCCAATAAAAGTATGAAACTTTAAAAGTATATGTTCTCATCTTGATTTTTCTTTCCAAAATGTACTATTTATATAGGTTGGTAGAACAACCTAAAAAAAAGAGCAGTGAGACAAAATCTTCTTAAATATCGGCCTCCTAGAACGAGATAACTTATCTCCATTTTAATGTTTAACTTTACTCGAGACAAGGATTACCTACTATCAACTCAAATTTATAATATTATTTGTTGTAAAAATCAAGAATAGAGTATAAATAATTGATTATATATCAAATAAATTATTCATTTGTCACATTTTAAATTTTGTTTTTTAACGTAAATGATCATACAAGGCGTAACTACAAAACATATTTTCTTAGTGACATTATATACAATTTATATTAAATCATACATGTATATATAAAAGATATGTATTATTAAAATAATAATATAAAAATTAACATCACAAATTAAAAACATACCTTCGAGCTTTCACCTTCGAAGCTCTTGTTGTTTGATCTTTAAGATATTTTCATAAATAGAGTGATCGTGTTGATAACGTGTTATGAATCTAACTAGAACTAATTGAAAAATGTAAGAAATTCTCAAGAGAAGAAGAAGGAATACTCAAGAATACTAAAGAGAATAAAGAATTTCAAAAGAAAATTTCAAAAGAAAATTTCAAAAGAAAATTGTTCTCTTTTTATATAATTTCTATAAGATACAAGACCTTTTTATATAGATTTTTTGGTATAAGGGGTTACATTAATTATAATTAATATAATTAAAACATTTAA
>JAJIYU010001699.1:0-34694 GCA_030144865.1 Tinospora cordifolia
CTCTACCCCTTCCACTTAGGCTTTTACTCAGAACAGAGCTGCACCCAAACAATTTTGCAAATGTCTCGATAACTAAGGTTCCCGAGCCCACTATACTCCACCGTCCCATACCAGCAAGCATAGAAAAACCCGTTCTGCCAGAGTTACCGATCATTCACCACACATGGTCCATCATTCTCCAAGTCCAGGTTTCCTCCATACCCCCGAATTCCTATGCATCCCATACTACATATAAACTGAAAGATATAGAAGTTTCCCGGTCTCGTGTCCTGATGAAACAACTTTCTGTTTTCACACAAGTTCTCGTCTCTAGCCTATGCCCTAGAAATTTATGCTTTTGATCCACTATGCTACCCCTAGCTACACCATTTTCTACCTAAGGTCTTTTCCTGGACCTAGGGTTCAATCCAGTTGACTCACAACCTTTGTCTAGTCAAGATACCATATTTGGCATCTTTTTCGACTTCTATTCACTTTCTTGCCCTAATTTTTCACCTTCTAATTTTTTTTATAGAAAAGAAGAGTGTTCTTCAACTCCGAATACTCATATGAGCTGGTGGGACAACCTCCAGATCGGGCGGTGAGACCGAAGTCTGCTTAGCAACCGCGTTTTCTCGAGCAGGATAACCCACCTCCCTTTCAATGTTTAGCTTTACTCGAGCCAAGGCTTACCCACTATCAGCTCAACTTGTAGTATTTGTATCCAAACAAAACATTTCAAAACATATCTTTCCTTTTTGAAAACACTTTCTAAAACATTTTTCAATTTCAAAATAGAAGATTGGGCACTAAATTTCAATCTAATTCAATGTGAAACCCTAATTTGAGTTTCTAATTCTTTGTCAAGCAACTAATGTTTGACTTTCTATTTTCTAGCCTAATCAACACATGTTTAGGCTTAACTTTCTATTTCTAGCCTAGCATATCTAATAGCTAAGCTCTAATACCACCTTTGGTATCAAAGTAACTTTCTAATTTTTGCCCAGCAACTAATGCCTAGGCTCTGATACCACCTTTGGTATCAGCCCAACCCCCACATTCCTTGAGTTTTAGACAACCACCATTATTCTGACAGTGGACTTAACCAATTGGCAGGTCGGGCCGGTGTTACTTTACAAGCCAATGGTAATGGATGAGGAATGAACAAAGTACTTATGCCCCAGGTCCTTGGTTCGAATATCTACGGAGGCGGAGGAAAACCTCAAGGGGAGGGGACAGTACCTTGTGAGTGACACGCCATGACGTGGGCCCTACAACGTGGGTAAGAATCCCGGTAGGATTTTCGGTGGGTGTTACAATAAAAAGGCATTTTTTATTGTAACACGCACCGGGGGCAGGGGACAATACCTTGTGAGTGACACGCCATGACGTGGGCCCTACGACGTGGGTAAGAGTCCCGGTAGGATTCCCGGTGGGTGTTATAGCTTACAACTCCTTTTACTACTTTTAAGGATCCACTTCACAAGACATGAGTAAAAGGATTTTGATTCAATAGATTTTGTTACAGATTAGGTATTTAGTTGTAAAAACTATTGGTTAGGGTAAATGTATTTTCAATTTTCAAAAGAATGTTATATTACATATTATGACAAGTTGTAGACAATTCTCTAACTTAAGAGATATTCCACTACTATTTAAATGTTATGGAGATGGTGGATAGTGTTAAACTTAATAGTGATTCATCGAGTTTGTGTGTGGAGGACGACTTGATGGGTTACTGTGTTGATCAGGCTAGCTATAGAAGAAAATAGATGGAGTCTCAACAAGAAAATATAAACGAAGCATAAGTATTTTTAATAATTCAATTTTAGATGAATCTATGTATGCTACCTAGCATCCTTAGCTTGGATTTTCAAGCTAATCACTCTATTAAACCGATCATTTTAATAAGAAAAAGATCTAACCTCTTACACCCCTAACATATGTCCCTACATTATAACTCTACACAAACCTTGCAAGCAATAACAAATCCTTTTCCATACCCAAGACTAGTCTTATCCTTTTTGGGGCTAGCACGAACCTTACTATCCCTTTGATCTTGGACAAGGAAGAACTTCATAAAACTTAAGACTTCATAAGAAAGCCTTGTACCTTATAGCACAAACCCCTAAGTCCCAAGTACAATTAAAACAACTGCCTAATAAATTAATTTTAGAACTAAATCAATCCTTGCTAAGCATTTTTATTACACTTCACTCAACTTACAAAAAATAAGTCATAAATTGGTCAACTTCACAAAACCAGCCAAACAATGTGTGCATTAAATAACATGAAAATATGACAACAAAAACTTTGAATATGAGATATACTCAAATTTTAATTTTAGCATAAGTCCTCAAATTCCAAGTACCTTTGGGAAATGGAATTTTCAAACCCAAAAATACAATTTAATAGTTGAACATAAATTGTGCTTATATGATGCTCAAAATTAAAACACAAATCCAGATCTATTTGATATCAAATAAGTGGTTCAAATAAGTGGCCACTTGATAACATAAAGCAAGAGTTACCCAAAGTCAAAGTGTTCAGCAAGATCAACGAATTGGACTTCGATTAACCCGTATCCACGTCGAACTAACAATGTTAAACATAGCGCTTAGTGGGAGTCAACCCACTAGTTTTTATTTTTCATTTACTTTCTTTTATTTAGTTAGTTAATTTAATTTCCTAGATATGCATGCATTTTAGTTTAGTCAAAAAAAAATTGCATGCATTTTAGTTAGAGATTCTCTCATATTTGTCTTCTTTTTGTTCCATGCAAGTTTATGTGTGCGGATGTTTGTGCTTCAGCATATTTTCCTCCCTATATGCATCAAAGTACAGTGTGCTCTTGAGGACAAAACACAGTTAAGTTTGGGGGTGCGCATTGAAAAAAAATCTTCTTCAAATTGAGGTCATTTTTCCTGGATATTTACATATTCTGTGTGCATTAATGATTCTACAATGCATATATGTATATATATGGGCATATTACATACATATTTAATATTGAAATTTTTTTCATTGCATATAGATGTTATGAGTATTTTATCATTTATTTAAAACATGAGCATATTAGTTTAGGACATGAGCACATAGAGCATATAGATGTCACTTAGGCTAGATCCATGCCATATTGTCGAAAATTTTCACTAAGTGACCAATGAAATTGAAAATTCCTCTAGTATGATGAAACAAAGAAGTAAGGTACTTTCAAACAGTCTGTGTGCTTGGTTTGTCCAAAAATTTGACCTTGACAAGTCTCTTCAGTCATAGGTAAATTGAGAATCCAAAATTTGAGACAAGTGATGAGTCGAAACCAAACTACAAGTAGAGAAAATTTCCCACAAATTCCTAAACTAATCAAATCTATCTTGAACACTGCTTAAGAATGACTTTAGAAAGGAAATGAAGTAGGCCATCATTGTTTGACTCTTAACCTAAAGGCTGGTCCCAGCACTTATAATCCTTTGCACCAATTTTGAGCCTTATAGCATGTTATCTTGTTATGAACCTGTACATTATATATAATAAATATTTTATCCTTTCATGATTATCTAGATTGAACCTATTTATGTGCACTCATTGTCGGGACCCATCGGTGACCCGACTGGCACAACAGCTTGACATGTAAACCACTCTGTCTTCCCACCTGTTGTTGTTAAGCTTCTTCCTCAACACATACCTGATTTAACCAATTTCAATATATATAACAAAATAACACACACAATGGAAGATTTAACTTAATTTTTGAACATTCAAAGTTATATATACATTTGTCAGAAAAATTTCCACAAACACAGTAGAAATCCACCAACACATCAAAATAAAGTGGATTGATATATACAAGAGACTACACAACCCACACACCCAACCCTACTCATTGAGCACACCTTTTCCCTTATCTGACTGGGAAGGACTTGTAAAATGAAACAATAGAGAGTAATGAGCCCAAAACAACTACGAGCTCAGTGACTAACAAATCTAACTTATCACTTAATGCAAGTATTCTAAAAACATATGGATGCATGCTCAAATGTTCATAGGCAATATAAATGAAGCAATAACATGATCATGGTCGCATATAGATAAAACACATAAGTCTAGCCTCAAAACTCTCATAAGCCAGGTGGTCTAAAACCAAGAACTTATGTTTGTCAGCTATTGCTTATCTCTAGTGTCACCGCAGCAACGCACATAAGCTCACCAATCTCACCCACAGACCCAGACAACGTCTCGAAAGTCCAGAAGAGATATAAAACCCGATAAATCATGCATCACATACTAACAATCCACAATGCGCATGTACGATTAATGCTAACAGAATTCACATGCTTAAGTCAATAAATTAAAAGAAAGTATTCACAGATATGTAGATATTACTCCCTTCTCTATTGACCCTATGCTTCCCCAACCCTGGAACCACCTGATCTTTTTCATTGTGCCAACTATACTAGTTTACACACCATTAGCTTGTGGTTAGAGTCTATAATTTATAGTTATAATCAATGATCCTATTAAGTTAAACATGTTTTCTCATTGTTGAGAATTAATTGCCACCTCGTTAGGTCTAATTAACCCAATACTACATAATTATATACTTGGGTTTGAGTTTAGGCATGGGATATTCTAGATCGGTGTACAATAGTGTGACTTGTGAAATTTACTAAGACTTCATTATATACTTAATTAACTCCAAATTTAATGGAGATTCTTCTCAACCACTCTAGTTTCACTGAGATTTTTTCTCTGATTTTTCTAAGTATGGGAAGTCACTATTTTCAGTACCCCTTACATTTCTGTCCCTGTGTAGACAAAAATCTAGTCTAAGTCATCATTTTTCCATTTTATTGATACCTATATAGTTATCGAAATGCTACCAAAATTTTCAGATTGTATTAGAACCAAGATTTTAGGACATCATTTTCCAAGGTTTTTGAGTCCATATTTGTCCTGCAATTGCTGATGACAGGGTCAGTTTACAGGGTCTGATTTTGAGTTCTATTGACCCCCTTCCCAGAATTATTTTGTGCTGATTTGTGGATGCTAGAAACTTGAATATCTAAGGGTTCTACGCACCGAAATTCAATCTCATAGGACAATTTTAACATAGGTTTTACCATTTTTTTATTTCTGGCCAAAATAATGAGTTGCTGTCAAACTGTTTTCTATAGCACTCTTTATGGATCAATTGTGGTCAATCTACCCATGCTTTTTCTTGAAAGTTTTACAGAATGAGCCTCATAACATGGTTTTAATATGATCAAAAGCTCAGAATTTTCAGAGCAATCTACCTTAGGTTTTAAGCTTAGTTTTATATGTTCTATTCTTAAACTTAACTGATAACTTCAACTAGATGATTTCATCCCCAGGTTGAGTAACCAAATCAACATCAATAATTTCCATTCTTAGTTCAAAATACTCTTGGGACATCCTATTTTCAAATTCATTAAGCCTTACTCCCTATGGTTTAGTGAATCAAGGGTTATAGGGTCTTGAAGTAGGGCCATTAGTCATTCTTCCTTACCCGGAATTTTGGCTAAGTGTTGAATCCTAAGCAACAACTAAATTTTTGTCATCATTCCCACCCCCTCAAAGCATGGTTTGCGTGGTCTCTAAGCCATTCATGGCCATTATTTTAGTCCCTACAACAATCCTAAATTATCCCACAAGCATTTGCATATCAATATTCATGCCATCATTCCATTCCACTTCCTCATAGCTAACAAGTTTAGCTCCTTCTACCTTAGAAACTAGCCTCTATTTTCCTCACTTTTTGTCCAACACCCTTGTTCATCTACAGCTGATCTCCCCTTAATGTCATTCTTCTCCTTCCCCTCTTTCCAATAAGCCAAAAATCAACCCATTTGGTAGAGAAATGAGTGAATTAGAGATCTTTAAAGTGAGGAAGATGGAGGAAGAAAGTTGCAGACACCCCCCCCCCCCCCATGCTCAACATGGAATGGCCACATAGTGCATTAAGTTGCCACCTCTTTCTTTCTTTTTTTTCTCTATTTCCACGTATAGATCTATATATTCACATATGTATACATATCTATATATATATATATATATATATAACTTTATTTTAAAAAAAAAACAACTACCTACCCTTCTTTATCCAAAAAAGCCCTTTTATTTTTTTTCCACAACCAAATTGTATTATTCCCAATAATTACATACATTTACAATAGAATTTGAGGGTTGTTACACTCATGGTTATAATATTGTCTATTCCAAGATGTGAAAGAAGGAGGGGATGCTGACATTGAGATACATATGTTTCAGTTTTGTTTCTGTTTTGATATTGTCAATATCAAAATAGGAAAAAAAAAGTTATATATAATTTCAGTATTGTCAATGAAAATGAGCTCCCTACTTTTGTATGGGTGTACATGTGGGTATTGATTTAAATGTATGTGATTAAATAAGTTTGGGGGAGCTATGAAAACAAGGTTGTGAGCATGAATGAAGAAAGACAAGGGATTGAACAAAAAAGACCAAGTTATCAT
This sequence comes from Tinospora cordifolia, assembly GCA_030144865.1. Taxonomy (NCBI): domain Eukaryota; kingdom Viridiplantae; phylum Streptophyta; class Magnoliopsida; order Ranunculales; family Menispermaceae; genus Tinospora; species Tinospora cordifolia. Next base: position 6,492 of record JAJIYU010001699.1, read on the forward strand.
GAGAAAATAAAACAAAATAGGTTGTTATTATTGCTTTGAGTGTACATTTGAGTTAGATTTAAATTTCTAATACAGTTGTACCTTAAGCCAAACCACGCTACAACCTAAAAAAAAAACCGCAGATCCTGACTATAGTTTGAACTGAGTAGAAGATAGATGAGAGAATTGAGAGGGTTTGTGTACTTAGGTATTAGAAAAGGATTTCTATGAGTGGGACGGCAACTACAACTCACCAACAAAGTCTAGGAGGATTGAGATACTAACAAATGAGAGGGTGAAGTTGAGGAAGAATGGAGGGTAGACTGAAAATCTAGACAACTTGAATGGTCCTAGGGACTTGTTAATGAATCAAAATTTATAAGAATGGAAGATTAAGGTTACAATGATTAGTAAAAAAAAAGTAATTCTATATGGGATGGATGTGTTAGTTTTAGAGTTGAGTTATTGTTTGGGGACGAACAATAGTTTAAGTTTGGATATCCTTGTTAGTTGCATTGCATACTAACATATATACATATACATACATAAATACATACATACATATATATATATATATATATATATATATATATATTGTATATATTTTGCATGGGTTTAAGTAGGAAATAATATATAATTACTTATAATTAGGTGCATAAGCATTTATATTAGTATTGCATGTTATTTAAGCATTAGAAAATTAAAATATAGTTTTTATTATTTATATTTGTGATTTAATGCCCGAAGAAGGTCTACTATTTGTGCAGGTATAGAATAATTAGAAACAGGAATAATGGCGCTATTGTACATGGCCCAATAGAATTAAAAAGGAATATCGAAGCAAAGCCCATCCAACACATTACAACACGACCCAACATTATTCAATCCCATTCTAAAGGCAAAAGCCCATTTTGGTCTGTGGTGTGCATGAATAGGAGTGGCAGAATGGAAAATTCATTAAACAAAGATGGGTCGACTAGAAATGAAATGTGGGCATGATTTGCGAAGCAAAAGAGAGAATGGCAAATTTGGTAATTACCTTGCTTAAGGTGTGGGTCGACTGTCCAAAAATTAGGGGTGAAATGTGTACACAATTGGGAATGAAATGTGGTAGGAGATGTAATTAAGTAAAAAATCAAGAGCAAGTTAAAGAAACAAGAAGACAAGAATAAGAAAACGTATGAGAAAATGGCAGATTTACAATGACAAACCTATGGGCACGACAAGAAATATTAAGATTAAATGCAAGTTAACATGCAATACGATTTTGTAGTCCAATTTTGATTATAACTTGTAGTTAGGAGTCTAAAAGGCCTATATAAAGGGCTAGTAGGTAGTTTTTCTATTCATTCTTTCATAATCTGAGTTACGACGAGAATTGAATTCATTATTCGAGTTTCGAAGCAGTTAGACGATCACTAAGAGCAGAGAACAGAAAAGACCAAAATTGAAGAACAAGATCAAAGCGTAGTCTAGTATGATCTTTACTTTATCTAATTCTTTGTTTGGTACTATCTTAAATATGATTGGCTAAATATTTTTATTTCTATGATGTAATTTAGATAGTAAAATCCTTTTACTTTTATTTTAATTAATCTATTTCAAGGTATTGTTTTATATTTAGTGTGCTTAATGTTTTTTATTGATTGGCCACCTATAAACTAATTTAGATTATTGAACTAACTCGAGAGATCTGAATCAATTGATTATGAGGTTGTTGATTCTATAAAAGGTAGCACGTAATTAATATTTTTAATTCATTAGTTTATTGGTCGTACGCCTCGGGAGGGGGTATTAGGCAATTTAATTAATAGGATTAAGGCGCCTCGGGAGAGGGTTTTGATTATTGATGTTTTAACCTACAAGAACAGAATTTAGAATAATTGAAATAAATATTAAAGGTGAATACATGATATTTTACTATTCTAGAATCTTAATTAATACAATTTTCAATTTAACACTCATCTATTTATAATTCACTTTTGATTCAATTTACGTTCTTAATATTCAATTCGATTTTGAACCTTAATAAAGTTCATACTGAAATTTAATTGGGATTTAGGATTATTAACCACAAACTATTCCTAGAGGATGATATTTTCGTATTTCACCGTGTATTACTATTACGATCCTGTACACTTGCAATGATCTTTACAGAAATCAAAAGTCAAAATGTGAAAAATAAATAAACTTATTTAATATATTATCGATTGATTATTATATTTTATTCTTGATTTTTATAATGCAAATAGTATTATAAGTTTTGGTTGATAGTAAATAAGTCTTTTCCCAAGTAAAGCTAAACTTTAAAAGGGAGATGGGTTATTACACCCTATAATGCCAATGATTCTAAGAAGAATTTGTCTCATTGTCTTTTTTCTAAAGGTTGTCCTAACAATTTATACAACTAGTACATTTTTATTGAAATATCAAGATGTGAACATATATAATCGAGTATTATTTGTTTTTAACTAGTATATATATTAATTATTTATTTCATTAAAAAAAGGAAATAGATTAAGAATATTTTAAATTTTTATTCACATTCTAATATATGACATATATCTTATGATAGCATCATGTCAAATCTTACAAAGTTAAAATTTGTGACACTTGATATTTCAAGAAAGAATTATTTATTATAGATTTTGGATACTCAAATTCATCTTAATGCGATGGGTCTCGATGACACGATCAAAAAGAAAAATAATAAGTCCCTATAAAATCATGATGAGGCAATGATTTTCCTTCATCACTATCTCCTCACGGCATTAAAAAATTGAGAATGTCAAAATAAAAGATCTACTTGAATTGTGAAAATGTTTGAAAGAAAGATATAACCATCAAAAAAAAGTAATTCTTCCAAAAGTTTGTTACAAATGGATGCATTGGCATTCACAAGATTTTACAAGCGTGAGTGAATATAACTCCATAGTACTTAGAATTAGTTGTTAATTATTATTATGTGGATAAAAGATCACTAACGATTATATGTTAGAAAAAACATTCTCTACTTTTGTAATACCCTAAAATTTTATTTGGTGATTAGATCAAATAAATGTAAAATAAAATAATTAGTCAAATAAATGTAAAATAAAATAATTAGTTAAATAAACCATAGAAATAATGATGTAAAATATATACAATTGAAATGTATGAAAGGGTAAGTAAACTCGGAATGATACATAGAAATCTATATAGAATGGTGTTCTAGTATGACAGTAATGAAATCCACTATAGCGGTAATACGTGATTTACCAAAAAGAACTAATAAATACAATGTGTTCTAGTTACCGCGGTAATACATCCTACTACCACGGTAATATGTAAAACCTAAGCAAAAACGATTATGTAAAGTTTTCAAATGCAAAAGCTCATTCTAAAACCATCACATATTAAGAATTTACACCCAAAAAATGAGCACAATAAAAAGAAGTGGGTTTAGGAAAGAATTCTACCAAGAAACAAAGTCAAGGATTCCTAAACCAATCCCAAGCAACTCTAACTCAATAAAAACCCAGCATGAGCACCTCTATTCCACCTATCATGCAAACCCAAGAATTCACTTTCTCTTTTTTCCCTCCTAGCCATCTTCTTGATATTATCTCATTCCCTAACCATCCCACACAACACCCATAACAGCAAGAAAAAGAAAAACCCAAAAAAACTGCATCATAGTGGGAGTTCAACCATAGAGTCATCTTCTAGACATTCTATAAGGTAAAATTAACCCCTAATTAGTTTATCACATTCTACTCTTCAAAGATGAGATTACCTTTTTAGCAATTTCTGAGACTTGGTTTATTCCTAACATCAAAACATAACCCTAAAAGGATATGAGAAGGATCTTTTGAAGCATACAAGAGAATCGCTTGATCGAAGAAGGTATAGCGATCCTATATAGTCTCAATGCATGGTTCGTGGTCTATGGTTTGAGGTATTAGGATGCCAAGGACATAGGAAAATAAGGGATGGGAGAAACATGCACAAATTTATATCTTTCAGGCTAATTATCGCGCTACTAATCACTATTACAGCAGTACTGCACATGTTTTCTCCACTATTTTTTGGACCTTTACTCGAGTTACCGTGGTACTCTACCATGGTAGTGTAAATTCTTTTTCTCATTGCTTCCTGGGTACTACGGTAATGTCATTTTCTTAAAAGAAATGAAACTTGCCAATTCTTCTCTTTTTGCATAGAAGAAATGAAAATTAGGGTTTTGGGCTTGGGGCACACTTTTCAATTCGTTCCTTAACCAAAATTTTAGAATTTTTGTCGTGTGACTATGATCGGGGTTTTCATCTCGGGACTACAGTCACGACATGTAGGATTGCGGTCTTGCATTTCCTCTTGGGTGTCTTGATGCAAGATCGTGGTTTTCCCTTGAGGACCACGGTCTTGGTTTCCACGTGTTTTTGAAACAAGACCACCGTCCTCATTGTGGACACTGTGATCTTGCTTTAGTTCCTTGTGTGTTGACACCTATGCCTTGATTTGGATACCAAAGTCTTGATTTAGCTTCTATTTTCCCTTTTTGTGTTTCCATTGTTTGAGATTTGCACCATATATATATATATATATATATATATATATATATATATATATATATATATTCTTGCTATATTTCTATTTTATACACACCATTGAAATGAAGAGGAACTTGCTAATTACAAAATATAATTAAACAACCTACTAATTCTTGTGATTACAATGCGTATATACGTGTGGAAATGTCCAATGTATTTTCTATTATATATATATTCAAACCCCTATTTATTGAATTTTTTTCAAAATTTTTAGCGTATTACAGACTACCAGTCCCATCTCATTGAGAACCAAATTAGATCGGGAGTACCCACGACTAAATCCTCCATCGCACTAGTACGTGGTTAACATCTTTATTAATATTTCTTTAGTGATAAATCACACAATTAATCGGATTAAATCCGGCATACAATACGTAAGCATGGTAGTAATCATTCAACAACATTCTTGAGCACGTTACACAACATAGGTCATGTTATCATATGTCATGCATCTTTGTTCATAAATTCTAAGTATCATGCTCATTCATGGCATATCAAGTCTAATAGAACATGTGAATATAACAATCATATTAAAAACACAATCACACATGCACTTTAATTAAATAAAAATAATAAAATAAAACTTAGAAATCATATCCACATTATACGCTAATCTTTTTGATCTTTGATGGCACAAGCTCTTTGAAACCTCTATTGAGCCTTCAAATCTCTTTGGTTGCTCAACACAACTTCCAACACAAAATTTGTTCAAAACTCTATTTCTCCACCTTCCTACCACTCAAATTGATGTCTAGAATAGCCAAAGAATGTAAAGAATGCCAAGAAGAAGGCTAGAGAGCAAGAAAAGAATTGGTTTGTTCTCACTAGGATGAGGAGAATGGTGCTCATGCTTGGGTTTATATAGAGTTTCTATGGGCATGAATTGACAAGTTTGGGGTGTTTTCATTGTAAAAATGTAATACTTCCAAAACTCGTACGAGAATTTGATGAATAAAATTAAATGAAGTAAATTGAGAAGTATCAATTCTTGAGAATTTTGTGAAAATTTTGGTGCAAATTTAATGTAGGAAAAGGTATCCCAAATGAAAAATAGAAATAAAATAAAAAGAAACAAAAGAAAAAAAGAGGAGTATTGTGACAACCCATATTTTTGAGACACAAAATTTATGGGTTCGATATATGTATTGTAACATCTCGACCCCCAAATATCCTCGCACACGCCGCTGACTGGGCGTCTTCGTGTCCCTCTCCTAGAAACGAAATTAATCACAAGGTATGGTCACTCCCATCATCAATATCCGAAGACTGGGAACATTACTTTTGAGTTCCTTTTTTTTTCATACCATCCCGATACATATCAAAGTGCAAAAACATAAACAACAATATTAAGCATAAATAAACTTAGGGATGGCATATCTAAGAATAGCAACATGGTTAATCTCAAGGAGATGAAATAATATGCTCTGACCATGGTCTGAGTTCAAAATGAATCAATAATCAAATGCTTGGCCCAATAGTTGAAGTCAATAAACAAAATAGCTAAACATAAATGAAATATGGGTTTGTGCCCTACACCTGTAAACATGAATAAACTGCTACTCCTATAAAACCCTGATAGTGGATTGTATCAACTACTCCATAGTTTCCAAGTACTTGCTCGAACAAGTATCTTCAGTGGTTACCTAAAAGGTAGATTAGTGGGGGTGAGCTCAAGAGCCTAGTAGATCTTACACAAACATCTGAGGCATTATATTATTTAAAATACAAATGTGCAAGCACTTCTAATACATTATGCGGTTCAACAATTCAATTTTTTGAGTTAACATTAAGACCAAAAGGGGTTATCCCTCAGCATTCCAACTTAGGTTTGGAGAACCCAATGTAACGCACAAGGCCTATTACACACTCCAAAACCCTATCTTAGGATTGATGTCTCACTCAATCATCAACCAGGGAGTGAAGTCTCACTTAAGCTCTTAGTCTCATTTCAAACAGAGACCCGCCTAGGACTAGGAATACCCATGATGATGCCAGATTACTGCTACAGTATCTGCATCACCGTGTCGGTATGTGGTTAATTCTCTTTATTATCTTTGATTAATGATTACATGCATATCCACATTTCGAATATCTTATACAAGTAATCAATGGATATAAATAAACAAGTTATCATGCTCATAAGACATTAATCATAGGAATCATCACATGACATGCATAACATCAATTTTTAATCGTAACATACTTTTATGCAAAGCAAGACATGCTATAAGTCTACAAAAGTAGTTAACATTCATTCATATGCAAACACCCCTACCATGCTTCTAAAACAACAAATAACAATAATCATACATAATCATGTTTCATATTTTAATTAAGATAATACAAAAGAGTTCAGGTAGTCACTTCCACCTTTATCTTTTGTTCCCTTGGGCCATTGCTTCGCACTGTATTAGCCTTGTCTTTCAATCTACAAGATTTAAAACCAACAATACATGAGTTTGAAGCATTTCTAAGGCCTCTTGAATCATAATTTAATGATTCCTTAAAGTAGATATCCTATGGTGTACGTAATGGTCTTAACGGATGTCATTATTCACCGTTTTTCTCTGATTATTACGGTAGTAAATGGCATTACTGTGGTAATTCATGTGTGCACATTCAAAGATGAAAAACTAGGTTTATGTTGTGTTATCGTGTTAAAACCCAACCCCCGAGACTTTCAATTTGGACTTTTACCACAAGGCGGGCCAAGCTGGTGTTACTTTACAAGTGACACACACTTGACTTTCTATTTCACTCATTTCATGCCTTAATTGTATTCGACAGTACATCACTTAAATTAAGAATTTAATAAGGCAATAATACTAGAAATGAATGAAATTCATAAACTTAATTAATTAAATAAAATTGAGTACATAATTTGATCTTGAAGAAAAACTATTACAGTGGAAGATTCAAAACTTGGGCAACATGCCCTTATATAGAAATTAGAAACTTTCCAAAAAAAACTTCTGATTTTGGCTGGGCGAGTTGAAGAAGAAGATGGATTTTGGTTTGGGCTAGCTAGTACATTTTTGAGGATGAAGCTGAATGTGATTTGGGTTCAAATTTCTGGTTTGTGATTTTGGGTAGCATCTGAAAGTTTGATTCAAAAACTTGAGGTTGTTCAACAGAAAATGGAAGAAAATGACTGCAAATCTTCATTTCTGGGTTTTTTTTGGGTCATTGAAAACAGGGAGAAAATTGATTTAATTTCTAGTTTTTTTGCTTCATTCTCTTCAGGGTTCATGGTCTATAAGAACAGAGGAAATCTATTTAGTTTAGGTTGTGCACGTAGAAGAAGAAAATGGCTTCAAAGACTTCATTTTTCTGGGTTTAGAATGATAATTAAAATTCTGGTTTAAAATCTGGTGGTGTTGTGAATCAAATTTTGTTGTGTTTGGACGTTTTGACTTGGTGAAGACGAAAAAGGTAGAAAGAAGGAACAGCTTCAAAGGTTGCATTCTCTAGTTTCATGGTTAACAAGAACAGAAAAGAATAGAGGAATGGTGCTCGAATTCTGGGTTCAAAAATGTTAGTGTGAAACTTGAAAATGGTTGATGATGGCCGGAAATTAATTGAGTTTGTGTGACGATTGTTGAACAAGTTGAACGTGTTGAATAGTAAATCGGAGATTGACTTAAATTGTTGAACATGAAGAACTCCGAGTGGGAAACAAATTCCAAAGGTACGACATTTATTTTAATTATTTATTTATTTATTTATTTTTTGTATCCTTGACTAAAATTAGTTTAGAATCAAATAACAAAAAATAATAATAAATTTAAATGCTTAATAAATTCGAAAAGAAAATTTAACATTTTTACAAAATTTAGATTTGAGAATTTCACTGATAAAATCTCAAATTAATTAGGGACAACTTTTATATAATAGATAGACATCAAGAAAACTTTAAGAAGCCTAAAATTAAATTATTTAGTCAATTAAAAATATGAGAAATAAACTTTTGAAAACTTCAAAATATTTTATAAGAAAAGAATAAAATTGTCAGGACCCCTTCCCTAAGGCGAAGGACGAACCGACTGGCACAGTATCCCGACAATCCTGGCCACAAGTCGAGCTTGCCAAGCCACTGTTAAGCCTCATCTTTCAACACCACACCACACACTATCAGAGTAATCATAGGGAAAGCAGAAGAAATTTAACACATGAACACCAATAAAACTTGATATTTACCACAATGGGTCATTAAAACATGTGTAGTAACGGGGTGACTAATCCATTATATACAAGCTTTCCTCACCCCTATACATAGTTTCTAGCCCTCAAAACAAGGAAGTGCGAAGAAAACCTACCAAAACAAAAGAGAGAGTACAGCTCTAGGCGATGACCACTCCCTTGCCCTTATCTACGGCCGAAGGACCTAAAAAGTTAGAGAAGTGAGCCTAATTGTCCACAACGGCTCAGTGAGTAATTCAATCTAATTCATAACTTAAAACAAGCATTCCACAAATAAAACATATGCCATGAATGCGTAAACAATAGCATTATGCAAGTGAATGCAACAGTTAATTCAATTTAAATTTATAATGCAATCGTGCACCTTCATTTAAAAACAGTTAAAATAGTGAAAACATTTGTCAAGGCTCTCACTAGCCCCCAAGACGACTAAAAATTTACTCGAGCGAGTTCCAGACAGTTGGGTATATCATGCCAACTCGATTTAGGACTTCTTGCCGTTGCCATCAATCGTAACGACCCAATCAGTACTTATTGTCATTGCCATATTGTGATGACCTGATTAAGACTTATTGTCGTTGCCATCTTGTAGGCCCACAGAACCCCCTCAACAGACACTCTGTGCTAGGTGGTCACTATCGTCGGGGTCATATGAGAGACCGACACAATTCGCCTTAATCTTATACCCTCGGACCTCGAGACTCAGTGTACTTTTCATTTAAAACTCATTCAAAGGATGCAGATTCATTACAATCTATAACACCATTTTTTATAAATGCACAAAATAACAAGCTTTAAGAAATAAGTTAGAAAATACTACTCATAGGGATGCTCCACTCCCGACGCTCCTCTCGCGATCGGTCTCGTCTCGCTAGTACTTGGTCCTGCGAAATCGACGTAACTTCTTAATATTAACATAGTACTTGGCTCACTCTAACTCTATATCATTGGTCAATCAATGGATTGACCTAGTCAAAGGTAGTCTATCTATGTTAGTTCAACTTGCCTTAAGTTGCTAAGTCAATTTGATTGACCATGGTCAATCTTGGTCAACCCTAGTCAACCTATCACTTGCTGACTTATTTGCTCAACAGAGTCTCAAATGGTCAATTCTGGTGTTCATGGAGTCAATTGGGCCAAAAGGGTTCAATATTCCCAATTTCCATCACTTAGGCACAACATTAGCTTATGGCCCTATCTGCGCAACTATTTTCCTAATTTTTCTGCTGGTAATCCGTATATTAGATTTATGCCAAACTTTTCAGATCTGTTCTAGACCTCCTAAAGCTTTCTTAGAATTTTGAATCACAATTTTTGGACATCATTTACTAGGTCTTCTATGTATAATAACAGAGACTATACAAATCCCGTATACCCTGTGACAGGCAGTGACTGTTTGTCTGAATTGACCTGCCTATCCATATCAGAATGCTCTGAAATTTGGTAGACAACTTCTAGACATACTTAGGGATCTCTCCACAAAATTTCAACTCAATCTACCGAGGTTTGCTCACTTAATTTCATCTCAAAAGTTTCATCCAGATTGCAGGAAATTTTCAGGTTCATAGTTTCTACTATCTTCCTAGTATTCATTCTCCCATTAAATCACAATTCCATGGGTCATTTCTTGTGTCTAATTGCAGCATATAGGTCATAAAACATCATTAATCAAGAATGCTTCGAATCAGTAACATGTAATACCAAAATCATGCTTATCATTTCATCAATTTCTCTGTTGCATTCTAAAAGAACACAAGAAATTGTTCTAAGTCCTAGCACTCTAACAAGCATTGCATATTTGTAAACGTAGTAAATTATATTTACAAAGGGTCAAGGTCAGATCTTTATACCTTTCTGGAACCACTATTATGAGGTCTAAAACGCCTCTTGTTTCAGTCCAAATGGGTGCCTTAAAGTGTTCCAAATATATCTCCAAATCTGGCTTCAAACCGGTTTCTGTAGGCACTGTCGCAACAGTGAGTCACACAGTTAATACCAGAGACTTATAATATGTATTAAACATTCTAATATTCGATTTCTACCACTTGCACAATTGAATACATATCACGAGAGGTAAGGTGAATGGTTTCACCTTAGGGCCAAACTTGGAATGGTTCAGGTGTGAGCCTTCCCAAGGTTGCTCTAACTATTTCTATTACACAGTTGTAATAGTGAGTAAATAACCAACTTTAATGGTTTAAAAATCATGTGTAAAGCCCTATTTTTCGTTCTCTAAACTTTGAGGTTAAAGTACATATGAAAATGAAGAGGGTGGACAGTTTTACCTCCAAAATGGACTAGAAATGACCAAGGATTCGAAGCTCCAAAAGTGGTTTTACATAGGCTTTCTGGTTTTCTCGATTTAAACCTTGTGAACAGCACTCCTTCCCAGGGTTTTCAGCTCCAAATAGTTCCAGGATTCAGCAAATGGCTTATAGGATTTCGTAGATGGTAGTGTAAGCTTCAAAACAAGGTATAGTTCACTGGATTTGGCTGAGAAATGGATGAGATTCAAGCTCATGAATGTGGCTACAGAAATCTGAAATTTTCTGGACTTGAGCTCAAAGAAGGGATTTTGTTGCATGAAGGGTGCTTGCATGGCAAGGTGGGGGTGACATGTGGCCATCTAGGTAGCTCTTAAGCTCCCATGCTGGATGCCCAATTAGCATCAATCATTGGCCACATTTGAGGTTGTGAATTGATGGCTCAAACCATAGATTCAAACAATGAACTTCCATGGTTTTGCAGCTGGAAATCTATCAAAAATCTACCAAAAAGCTATCAAAACTCGCCAAAAAATCGAGCAAAAAGGACAAAAACCCAAGGGGAAAGGTTTGATGGGCGCATGGGTCGGCCCATGCGCCTGGGCCGATTCTCGCGGACTAGAGCCCGCGCTCATCTGGTGGCTCGGGATGGGCCACGGGCTCATCCTACTGGCTCGGCTGGGCCCAGGGCCTGAGCCAGATTTTCGGCCTGTGAGCCAAAAATCTATAATTTTTTTTGTTTAATCCCTTTTTTTCTCATATATATATACACATGCACTTATACATGTGTATAATCGAAATTTTGCAATTTTTTCTAAATTATTAAAAAAATTATCCAACCATCATCTCTCATCAAAAATGTCTCTATTACATACCATTTCATTATTTATTCAATTATTTTCTCCAAGAATTGAATAATTTCTCTAAAATCATATTTTTCTCCCAAAAATTTTATTTATCACTCTAAAAATTTGATAATTGTTCCAAAAATTCAATAATCCATCCTAAAATTTATTTTCCTCAAGAAAATACATTTTTCTAATAGTTTCATGTGTTTTCTCCTCAAAATTGTATTTTTCTCACATTATCCACATTTTCTTCTTAAAATAATTTAAAATTGAAAAAATTTGAAAAAATTTTCATATATCATCATTAAAATTTTAGGAAAATACATAAAATATATGTGTCGAATCCATCAATCCGATGCCAAAACCATGGGTCGTCACAAAAATCTTAGGCTCTGAAACTAAACTTATAATATTTAGAAGTATTATTTTGTTCGTAACTAATTTATTTACGACGTGAATAAAATTATTTACAGTTTGGAGTTTCAAATATTAGAAAATCAAATTTTATTTAAAAGCTAAATATAAATAATAAATATTAGAATTCTTTTATTCAAATAGAAATTTATTAAATCATTTAAGAAAATCTTAAGGTAAAATAATCCTATTTTAAAACTTAGAATTTGAGAAATCCATAATTTAGATTTAATACCTAAAGATAAATAATTTATTTTAATAATTAGTTAGGAATTCTCATGTGAAAAAATATATATATAGAAATTGGGGACTTAAATATTAGATATAAAAATCTTATTTTAAGTGAAATAAGATTTATTGAACATAAGTTATTTATTTTTAGAACTCAAAATTTAGTTTTAGTGTTTCTAAATTAATTGCTTGGATCTAAGTAAACTTATTTAGAAATGAATAAATGTAGAAGCTCGGTAATAAATTATTAAAGTTTTAATTTCAAATTGATGAAATTTAGAGGACTTAAAAATTATTTTAATTAGAATATATAAAATTCTAGAATTTAGGAATAATTCTAAACTAGTTGAAATTGATATCTTCTAGACTTCATAATTATTTTAGAAATTATTTAAGTTTAAAAATATTTAGAATAAGAATAAAAGCGAGCTAGAAACTTAGAGAAATTTTATGAATTGTTGAATTTTAGATTTTATAATCTTAGCGTATCGAAGCTTGAAGGAAAGCAAGGGAGCTCTAAAGATCTGCGAAATCAGGTTGATGTGATTTCCTTGCTCTTACGTATTATATAGATTTTAAATTCAAAGCATTTGTTTAAATTGTTCTAGGTTATTAGAATTTTATTAGGAAATTGATTGAAAATGTTTGGTATGCTTGAATGATGGGTGATGAATGATTAATTAATCATTGCATACATGAATAGGATACCATGTACTTAGATTTCATTATTTAATCATGCACTTTATTATTTTAATAGCATGCATTATTTGATTAATTTTCTATTGTGTGTATGATATTTTGGTATGATTGGATTGTTTGTGACACTAAAAATAAGACGAAGGATTATTAAGAATCCACGTACCGGTGCGATCAATGAGCCTGAAGTGGATCGAGGTGGTATCTCTTATATGCCATCGCTTGAGATCGACTAGCTACAAGGCGGATCGTAGGTATTCCCAACCTTGAGCTGCCTGCGACAGCTCGAAGTCTTTGGGAGATGGTACAAGTTGCAGTAAGTACACTCTCTTAGACTGTGATACTGAGATATGATTAATTTTAGATGGTACTTAAGGCCTTCTACGATTACGATTAGATTAGATCATGGGAAATACCAAGAGGCATCTCAACCCTCTTTCGGTCTTAGAATTCGACTAAAACCAAATGAATGTTGGAAACGTCTAATGTTTGAAAGTGCTTGTAATGTTTTAGGTTTTGATTTGTATAATGCGTGTGATATATAAGAAGGATTCACAGGGCTTTGGAGCTCACTCCCATTTTATTTTTCAGGAACACTTAGACGTAGTACATAGCAGTCTACGTCTGAAGACTCACACTTCTTATTGGACACCACATGTGGGAGGTCATCTGGGATAGATGACATTAGATGTTGTATTTTATTTAATTAATTGTAATAGAACCTCATGTACATTTTTCATTTGAATTTAATATCATTGTTTTACGTTTATTTATCTATTTGGATTTCAGTCGATCTTATTATTAAATGATATTATATATTAATATTTACTATTTTTAATAAAATTTTATTTTTGAGGTAATTTCGCTGCTAAATTAAATTTCGTGAAAAACGATTTATGATTTCTAATTTTTGATTTTAGTTTGTTTTATCTAATGTGAAAATCGAGTAAAACTATTGTGAAATGTTGTTGATCTTTTATTTTGTGTGATTGGAAGTTTCATTGGAAATGATTTATGAACTTGATTTTGAAGAAAAAGATTGTAATAGAAAGAAAATTTTAACTAGGATTCTAATTCTCAACGGACGACAACCAATAACACGTGTCAGGAGGTCCGGTTGAAAATTCGAGGTGTTACATACATACATCACATCAGCAATGGTGTTCTTAAAGTCATTTATCTTCTTTTATGTTCTCAATCAATCAAGTCATGCCATCACAATATAACATTCCCAAATTAACTCTCATAAAATAAAATAGAACCAGTAGAATTCAATGGAATCGATGAAATGCATAACTAGCAATTAATCTGGCATCAAATATCGTCATTCAATCTAATCAAGTCCATCAAGATAGAAACATGCATATAAAAGTCCTAAACTATCAAATAACCATGTTTTGAATTTAAAATCTAAATAATACGCGTGAGCGAGGAAATCTTGCCCACCTGAGATTTATGGTTTTTCCTTGTGTCACCTCGCAGATATTTAACACTCCAAAGTCATTAATCAGCAATTAACTATCAAAATAATAAATTCTAAGTCTTAATTAGCTATCTGAAATAATTTAAAGTAATTCTAGTCTCAGATGACCAAAACCTCTAGGATTTCTAACAATTATTCTACTTTTATCTCTAAAAGAAATATATCTCTAGAAATATTAATTATCACATGAAAATATTTCTAAATCTCCAGATTCTGAAAATCTACTTCATTCATCTCCACTGTTTATCTTCCACATCAAAATAATATTCTTCAACCACAGATTTCTCAGATTTAGGCCTCCAAATTTTTTTTCTAACAATAAAAAATTTACATATTAAATTTTTTTTACGTCTCTACTATTTTTTCAAATTAAATAAAATAATCAAAGGCTTAAAACCATCCAAAAATCTTCTTAACTCTTAAATAATTAATTTCTACTTCAATAAGATAATTCAAATATTTAATATTTACATCAAAGCTCTAATTAAATTTAATATCTGATCATATTTCTTTTTTTATCAAAATCATCCATTCATCTCATAAGAAATTTTATTATGAATAAAATAAGACTTTCCCAAATTCATTCTTCACATCCCTATCATTTTAATAAAATTCAAGAATTATACTCTTTCAATATTTCTCTCATTTGGGGAGTGAGGTCAATCCAAACACTCAAACCCTTCTCATCCATGAAGTGGGGTCAATTCAAACTCTCAATTCACTAATAGAGGAAGTGGGGTCAATCCAGACTCTCAGTTCCAAATCAAAAAATCAAATAACCAGCAAGTCGAATCTGGGTTGGAACACTCACAATGATATTCATCACAATGCCAGTACATGGTTATGATCGTTTTTAACCTTTCTTTAATGGGAAATCAAACGATAGTAGGTTAAATAAGAGATATAATTCAAGAAAGTTACATGTAAGCATGGTATACATCATTGAGATCATGCACTAATATTTATTTATCTTGCAAATCTAACATGCATATTCAATTCAAGCATAGTATGCATATTCAATTCTAAACATAACATGCGTATTCAATTCATAGCATCTTTCAAGGTTATCAACCATACATGCATAATTTATTTAAATTAAAATAATGAACTTAAACTCAGAAATCACTTCCACCTTGCTATTCAATTCCTTCTAGTCCTTGTATTGTTATTCCAAGCCTTCTTAAGTCTTCAACCTTACAGATTAAGAATCAATTCAATATTCTTAGTGGTTAAGATATTTTAAATACTTTTAAATCATATCCAAATGATTCTCTATCCTATATAGCATCTAATGTGCAAGGATATCATACTCATTAAGTTTAAGTATTGCTAGCTTTTGAATATTGCGATAGAAGGAAGAAATATCACAGTAACCGAAACGAGTAACAAAAAATGAAAGGTGACAAAAGGATTATTGCGCTAGGCTACAGTAGTAACCAGAGAGGATTACAGATGATTTGTTAACATGCTGCAATAGAATACCGTAATAACCATAATGAATTAAAGGAGCACTGATACATTACTGTGGTAGAGTATCGTGGTGACCAAGTTGTATTGTAGAAGAAACACCACACTACCGCAGTAGAATACTGTGGTAATCAGAATGCGAAATATATAATCAAAAAAATTGGCATTTTTGCAATAGGTTACCGCAATTACCAAGAAGCAATGATGAAAAGACATTACACTATAATGGTAGAGTACTACGGTAACTAGAGTGAAGGTCCAAAAAACAGTGGAGAGAACGATTATAGTACTACGATAACAGTGATCAATACCACAGTAATCAACGCAAGAAAACAAACATTCGTGCATGTTTATCTCATCCCTTGTTTTCCTACATCCTTGGCATCCAAATACCTCAAACTCTAGACCACGAGCCATGCATTGAGACTAGATATGATCGTTATACCCTCTTTAATCAGCCAATCCTCTTGTGTACTCCAAAAGATCCTTCTTGAATCCTTCTAGGGTTCTGTTTTGATGTTAGAAATAAACCGACACTCTAGAAGTTGTTACAGGAGTATCTAATCTCAAAAATTTGAAGAGCACAGCGAGATTAATCATCTTGGGATTAGTTTTACCTTGTGGAATGTCCAAGAGTGTTTTTTATGATCAAAACTCGCCACTGCTATGCAGTATTCTGGGCTTTTCTTCTTCTTGCTGCTATGGGTGCTATGTGGGATGGTTTGGGGATGAAAGAATATGAAGAAGACGGCTAGGAGAGAAAGAAGAGAAAGTAAATTGTCAAGTTTGCATGAGAGGTCAGAATACAAGTACTCATGTTGGGCTTTTGTAGAGTTAAGGTTGCTTTAGATAGGTTTAGGAATCCTTGGCATTGTTTTCTTGGTAGAATTCTTTCCTAAACCCACCTCCTTCTATTATGCTCGTTTCTTGGGCGCAAAGTCTTAGTATGTGATGATTTTAGAATGATCTTACGCATTTGAAAACTTTACATAGTCAATTTTGCGCAGGTTTTACGTATTACCACGGTAGTGGGATGTATTACCACACTAACCAGAATACAATGTATTTACTAATTCTTTTGGGTAAATCATGCACTACCGTGATAGTGAATTTTATTATTGCAATAACCAGTGAAATAACTTTGTACAAATTTATGTGTATCATTTCAAGTTTGATAATCCCTTTACACTTTTAATTGTACATATTTTACATCATTTTTTCATGGTTTATTTAATTATTTATTTTATTTTATTAATTATTTTATTTTACATTTATTTGATCTAATTATCAAATAAAATTCTAAGGTATTGCACTCACACAAGCTATTTATTTATATATGGTGGTACTGCTATATCTTGGAGGTTTACCAAACAAATATTAGTTGCTACATCATCAATCATGCTGAAATAGTAACAATTCATAAGGCAAGTTGAAAGTGTATTTGGTTAAGATCAATGACTCAACATGTTGAAGAGACTTATAATCTATCTTCAAAGAATGATATGCCAACTATACTATATGAAGATAATGTTTCTTATATTGCACAAATAAAAGGATGATATATAAAAGGAGATAGAACAAAACATATTTTGCCAAAACAAAATTCACACATGATCTTCAAATGGATGGTGATACTGAAGATCAACAAATTCGTTCAACAAATAATTTGGTAGATAGTTTACAAAGGCTTTATCAACTGCAGTATTTGAAAAATTTGTCCATAACATTGGGATGTGTCAGCTTAGAGATCTTAAATGATGTCATTAATAAGAAGAGTAAATATAAGTAAGGCACTATTTTTTCCTTGACCAAGATTTTATCCCACTAAGGTTTTCTCGAAAAGTTTTTAATTAGGCAGTTTTTCTACAAATAAGGAATTACGTACTCTTTCTCCTTCACTAAGGTTTTTTCCTTCTAGATATTTTCTTAGTAAGGTTTTAACGAGATATATTTCTTATAATATGGACATCTGAGGGAGAGTGTTATGGGAAGAAGATAGTGGATGTTCATAACTCTCATGATTTGAACATTCCAGAACTATGTTCATAAGTTTTACGTTTTTCATTCATCAACTACAAATGAATGGCCATTCATATTCCCTAATTTATTCTTATTGACTCTCATATTTATTTTTATCATTAAACCATTGTAACTTGTACATTTTGTACATCTATAAATAGTGGATGAGAAAACGGTCAATTACACAACAATTTTACAAGAAATCTTTTCCTATTGTGATCTTGTCTTCTACTTGAGTTTTTTATTTCTAGAGTTATTTAATAACATTTTTATTTTATTATTCATAATTGTGTTCTTTTTGTTACTATCTCAAGAGCACAATTACATTTGGTTTAAATAAATGAAAGCTTGTCAAAAATATATCATCCAATAACGTGTGATTAAGATTAGATAAAAAACCAAATTAGTGGATGAAACTTTATGATCCAGATCTCATATTTGCATTGTGATAATGTACTGCTATATCTCTCTACGTTGTACAATCTCAACTTTGTAACATACTACAAAACATTGTAGTGGGTTACGACTTGCAACTTGCTACTAAGACTGTTACACATCGGGTTCCACTACGTGACGATATTGTCCCCACTTAGCCACGGACACACCGTGAGGGTTTTGTTCCTAGAGAGACTCGAACTCGAGCCACCCCCAAAAGGCCTCAGCACTAGTGAACACCCGCGCATGCACTCATAGCCCAGTCTCAACTTCGAGGTCCAGCCAATGTGGGATTATTACAATCCACCCCCCTTGGAGGCCATCTCGTCCTCGAAATGCACACTTGTTACACTCAAAGGTAGCTCTGATACCATTTTATAACACACCGGGTTCTACTACGTGACGATATTATCTCCACTTAGCCACGAACAGACCATGAGGGTTTTGTTCCTGGAGAGACTCGAACTCGAGCCACCCCCAAAAGGCTTCGGCACTAGTGAACATTCGTGCATGCACTCATAGCCCAGTCTCAACTTTGAGGTCCAGCCGATGTTGGATTATTACAATCCACCCCCCTGGGAGGCCATCTCGTCCTCGAGATGCACACCTGTTACATTCAAAGGTGGCTCTGATATCATTTTGTAACACACTGAGTTTCACTACGTGGCGATGTTGTCCCCACTTAGCCACGGACACACCGTGAGGGTTTTGTTCCTGGATAGACTTGAACTCGAGCCACCCCCAAAAGGCCTTGGCACTAGTGAACACTTGCGCATGCACTCATAGCCCAATCTCAACTCTGAGGTCTAGCCGATGTGGGATTATTACAATCCACCCCCCTTGGATGTCATCTCGTCCTCGAGATGCACACCCATTACACTCAGAGGCAGCTCTAATACCATTTTGTAACACACCGGGTTCTACTACGTGACAATATTGTCCCCACTAAGCCACGAACACACCGTGTGGGTTTCGTTCCTAGAGAGACTCGAACTCGAGCCACCCCCAAAAGGCCTCGACATTAGTGAACTGCGCATGCACTTATAGCCCAGTCTCAAATCTAAGATCCAGCCGATGTGGGATTATTACAAAGACTCTATGGCACACTATAGTTCCTTTTTGGAGTGCATTTTTTATCTTTGCAACCTATAATTTTGATTTTTAAATCACTTGAATGCAAGTGTGTGATGCGCAAAATGTATTTCAACATGTCCACACTAATAAAGGTCATTTTTAAATCATTTTAACACTTGTTTTTGAAAAGCCAAACAACATTAACATGACGAAAATGATGAAACATTTAATTTAGTGATAATTCATTTCATACAAGATAAAAATACAATGCATGCAACTAGGATACTTAGCATACCATGTTTTAGTTTGCTCTAATATGTCCAATCTATTTTTGTAAGTTTTAACTCTTCTTTTTTGTGGTCTTGACCCAGTTAGGTCAATAAATCAATATCACTTACCAAAACATTTAAGACTGATGTTGGTACTATATTATGGTGTTCCAAATCATTAAACCAATATGATCATGGGGTGTAGCTCCTCGAGTCTTTAAACCTAGTAGAATGTTAAAACTACAATAGGGTGTCCAAAATCATCAGAATAGTAAGTCCTCTTAGGGTTGTTCATCAACCCAATCAACCTGACCAAATTGATTGATCTGAGGACTTTGGGTTGATTTAAGTTAAGTTACATTGGTTATTTGAATTGGGTTTGGGTTATACAATACTGAAGCCTTGGGGTTTTGGGTTAGGTTGCAGTTTGTACATTTAAAAATTTAAGTATGTCCAACTCAATACAATGTAGCATCTTCTTCTTCATCTTATTTAATTATAAATGTTTTTAAGAGCAAATAACACATGTATTTTTTATTTTATATAACGGATGAATTTACAAGTTGGAATTTAAGTTAATGTAATTGATTACTTAAAATCAAATCATCTTTTTATGTCAATAGGCTATACTATGCTTAAAGATTAATGAGAAGTATTTGTTATTTTACCAGAAATATAGACTTCACACTAGAAAATTTGTAACTTTAAACATGACTCAATTATTAAGTTTACTAATGCTAGATTTGTATAATTTAAAAAGAAATAGTCATGATAACAACATGAGTTTGTAAGGATATTATTCTTATATGTTTCATGGTCAGCTATAAATTATAATTAAAAATAAACCTAAAAAGGCTTCAACTTTATAGTTTTCGTGGCAAGACAGTTGAAATATAGTCAAGAATATTAAACAAGATCCAACCAAATAAATTGACTCAATTCAAACTGAACCTAAACTATTTGTTGGGTTGAGTTTAGGGATAAATTGGGTTAGATTGAATTTTTTTTTTGGGAAAAAGACATTTCTACATAAAAAAGGAAAATAATTACATAAATATCAGCATTTTTGTTTTTATACATATGCAAAAATTTAACATGAAAAATAATTGAAAATATTGATTAACAACTATATATATATCAAAAGTTAGTATACAGTCCGTATCTCATTAATATACAGTTAATATACATAAGTTAGTATACAGTCGATACAATATTGGTATAAAATATATATACAGTACTATACAAATAACTATTGGTATACCAAAATTATCAAATATCAAATTGTGTATAAGGCTTATAACATTCATAAGGTTGTCGTCACCGCCACCGTCAGTGTCAATGACCGAGGACTTGCATCATCCTAGATCTAATAGCAAACTTCTTTTTTGGCAACAAGAGGAGAGACGAGCAGCAGCAATAGCAATAGCAAGGGGCAAAAGCAACAGTAGCAGCAAAGACCAACAAACGAATAGGACACGGAGTTCTTCTTCACTGGCAAGTAGCAACATCACGGAGAGCTGGCTGCAGTGACCAACAACCGCACGGAGAGTCGATGGCAGTGCACGGCAATAGGAGTAGTTCGATGGCATATCAACCTGCTCAGAACTGAGCGTCATGCGCTAGGTTCGATTATCAACAGAGGGCGAGCACGAATATGACACATGGTTCTTCTTCATCGGCGAGTAGCAACATCACAGAGAGCTGGACCTACTCATATCTAGGCACCGAAGAATGTGCACTGGGCTTGGTTACCAACAAAGGGCGCGTACGAATAGGACACAAGGTTCTTCTTCACTAGCGAGCAACAACATCACGGAGAGCTGACGAAAATGGAATGCCTACCACAAGTTTATCTAGATCGATGAGGCTTTCTCAACTATTGCAGTCAAAGAGAGGGAGACGAAGGAGATGGAAAGCTTGTTGAACAACATGGCATCGTTGCTAGAAGACGGAGCAAATCAGGTGACGGATCTAAGAGCAATGGCGATGGAATGTCGGTGATCTGAGCAGGTCAACGATGAGCAGCAACAATACGGAGGAGAGCCAGCGATATAAGAACTATCAACTACGTCACTCGCACCTGAAAAAAAAAAAAAGCACTATTAATATTTTAGCAAATATTTGTTAAAATACGATATTTATAAAAGTTTCAAAACTTTGCAAATATTAATGAAAATATTTATAAAAAACTATCATTTTTTTGTAATTTCCTTTTTTTTTTCATCCAAACTATTTGGATTGGGCAAGGTTTTATATTTTTATCCAAACTTTGCAAGATTACCTTTTACCTAATCCAAACCACTCTAACCCAAGAACACCCCTGGTAACACTAGGCCAACAAAATATTCTAATGCCAACATATTGCGGTAGCATTATGACGCAAGAATAAAGCTTGAGTGATGATGTACATAACGATTTTTTTTTTTGGTAGTTTATAATGGTTTTTTCATTGTATTCTCTATGCAGTGAATGAAACTACATGATAACCTTTATTTTATAAGTATGAAAATATGTGTGTTTCCTAATGAATCAATGTATCTAAACCAAAACCGTTCAAAGAAGAAAAACTGATATTTTGGTCTCCAGTGAAAAGAAAACGGCGAGAAGAAGAAGAAAAAGATAGTGAGAACAAGAAATGAAAGTGTGTAAGGTTGTCTATGTGCTTTTGAATGCTTTTTTTTTTTTCTTTTCTTTTCTTTTCTTTTCTTTGGGACCAGAGGTGAAGGTAGGATAACATCGGGATCCAAATAGTAACTGTCATGGATGTAATTATACATCAAATTACAATGCTATTTCTCTAATTTTGACATTTTGAAGTATTATTCTTTCACGTAAAAAATTGTTTCCAACCTATCCATCCTCCAACAAATAAAAATGTCCATATACAAAAAGAGAATAATAAATTAGCATGTGAAAAAAATAACATCATTTGTTCTTCTGCATTAAACAGAATATAATTTACAAAGGAATAGCACTAGATCATATTTTCCGCCTCTTATGAGATTGAAACTTCAAGTCTCTTGAACATGTACTCCGTTCCATTGATTATGGCTCTTCGGGACTAACTGTTTTAGCTTCTTGCTCCAACGTTTCCACAGTTCATCTGTAGTGGATTTTTCGAATCGTTCCCATTTTAACTCCAACTTTTGGGAAGTTGAATCCATCTAATAAGCTTTAAACCCAAATGCACTTCAGCCCCATTGAATTCTCATAACTCATGTCACAGATGCAGCAAATCCAAGTAAAACATTTTCTCAGATCGCCTCTTCCACTCCTGTGAGCTTTGCAAATTCCGTTTCATTGATAGCCCCTTTTTTAAGCTTTTTCAGTAAGCGATAATCCCTCTCCAACTCATCTTCATCCTCCATTGTCTGAGTAGCCCGTCGTTGCTTGGCTGTTTTCTTTCTTGCAGCGTTTGTTGCAGATTTAGCCTTTTCCTTGCGTTTATGTGGTGGCTTCCTTTCATTAGTCTGCGCTGCTGCTGCTGCTGCTTTAGCTTTCATGTTCTTTTTTCTCTGTTTCTCACGAGATTTATCTCTACACAGCCAAAACTAGCTATAGTAAATGAAGAACTATACAACGAATCATTCAGCATTTGTGTATATATATGCACATCTACACATATGGTAAACTAGCATGGGCAGCTTGATATGCCAAAAATTGTGTCAATTTGAAAATGAAAAACTGCGGCCAGTTTTTAGAGACCTATGGAAATTAGTTAATGTGCATGGATGGATCATTCGCAAGAATATTTAGGGCCAAATAGACATGTCTATTTGATACCAACCAGATGTGAAAAGGAGCCTACTTGGGCTGAACTTAGGCTGCATTTGTCTTGTGATTCG
The DNA here is from genome assembly GCA_030144865.1 of Tinospora cordifolia. Lineage (NCBI taxonomy): Eukaryota > Viridiplantae > Streptophyta > Magnoliopsida > Ranunculales > Menispermaceae > Tinospora > Tinospora cordifolia. Next base: position 30,305 of record JAJIYU010001699.1, read on the forward strand.
GGAAAAGGGACAATCTGAAAATAAAAAGTTTAGAGAACCTTTTATCGTTTTATTATAAAAGGTACTTTTCTCATTTCCGCACAAAATTTTTAAAGGCGGCTTTCAAATTCAATCAACCCAACACACTTATTGTATTTTTCAAATGATCAAATACAAAAAAAATATGTATCTGAAGCCTGGGCAACATGAGGGCCCTAAACACACTAAAGAAACAACTCAAGTGAAATATCAAAAGAAGAATGTAAAGAAAATCTTACTTGTACTTGATCTCTTCTACATTGACATCTTTAACTGGAACAAAACCAATGGTAGAGAGAGAGTGATTCTTCACCTCAGGCATTGTTGGAAGCTGCAAAAGGCCATAGCCCATGGCCAACTTCCCAATCTCCAGATCTTTCCACCTGTATAAACCAACCAGATGTGAGGAATTGTAGATTTTACACAGTAATATAACACAAATGGTCCAGAAACCTGAAAATATAGGAGCAATGATGCTCTTTGTATGCACGAACAAATGAAACAAAAGCCTTCAGCCCCTTCTCCATTGCATCACGATCTTTTTTTGCAGCTTCCCTTATCTGAAAAAACAATTTTCACTAGATCTAAGAATTTATAAGACCTAACTATGGAACAAGAAAATGAGCACGTATAACATATTCATTGAGGTAAGGACTAAATAATCACCTGAGGAACTATATCTATAACACCATCAGAACATATTCTCTCTTGAAGTGGGACCCTTCTTATTCGCAATAATTCAACATAGGCTTCCTCCTATTGTCAAAGAACAAAACATAAAATTAATTTTCCACAAGCTAAGTAATGTTTTATAACCAAATGAACGTAGCATAGGAAAAATAATAAACCTTTGGCAAAAGAAAAACAACAGCACTTCCAGATCTACCCAAACGCGCAGTACGGCCAACTCTGTGTATGAATACATTTGGATCTTGTGGGGGATCATACTGCATATGCAATCAAAATCACTTAGTGCTCCTCTGTTATTTTTCAAAAGCTTGGAAATCCAACATACAAAGACATCAGGGATTGTGAAGCCTTCAGACACATGCATTATGTAACTAAGTACAATGATTAACTTTTGGTTACATGAAATTGTGGATGTCTCAAGCAGCAAGTCCACAGGGGAGATAATACTTGATGTGGGTCTAATAATAGCTAATGAAGCAATTTAGGACTATTGATTTGGCAGGAAAAAATTGTGGCATTCAAGGTCAATTTCCCCAAAGCGCATGATAGAATGGAGTCCGGCTTCCTCAAGTATGTGATGCTGAATAAGGGCTTTGGTGCTTGGTGGATTAGTTGGTTGATGGATTGTATTACTTCAAAGCACCTATTCCATTATTATAAATGGTAGACCAAGGGCTTCGACAAGGTGATATATGTCCCAATTTCTCTTCAAGATGGTCGGTGATGTTTTGGAAAGAGTGACGACTCATGCTTAGGGCTATAGGATTAGGAAAGGCTTCGAAGTAGGGAAGGGAAGGTGGAGGTAGCACTTTTACATTATACATATGACACATTATTCTTGTTGTAGAGTTGAGAATGCTAAAAAATGCTTCCAACATTCCTAAGTGTTTTGGCAAGTACTCAGGCCTAAAAATTGATATGACCAAGCATGAGTTGGCCTTGAAAAACATGGATGAGAACAAAATAATTTCTCTAGCTGATGATATGGATTGTGTGGTTGAAGCTTGGCCGATGAAATACTTGGGGCTCTCATTGTGAGGAAATACCAAATCACGACGTTTTGGGATACCGTAGTGCATTGTTTAAAGGAGTGGAAATATGCATTCTTATGAAAAGGCGATAGATGGACATTGATTAAGGTGACATTAGAGATAATACCAACATATTTCCTATCTTTTTTGTTAAGAATAGCAAAAGAGAAAGACTTGTGAAAGAATTGAAGTACAAAAGAGAACGGCCGAAGGAGCCGGTCATTAGTTGTGGCTAGAGAGGTGAACAAGGATAGTGGAGGAGCCAACAAAGATTGACAAGAGAAAAGAAACAATGGCCAGGAAAATGGAAATAATCATATGGGCAAAAGGAGGGGATAAAAATACAAGATACTTCCACAAAATATTGTCAATCAGGAAAGCTAGGAACCTAATCACAAGAATTGAAGACAACAATAGGGTAATTGAAGAGGCAGAACAAATCCGAGAGGTGACAGAAAACTACTTTAGGAAGTTATACAAGGAAGTCAATAAGAGGTTGGACATAGATTGAATTGAATGGCCACCTATCAACTGTCAACTCGAAGATTGGCTTGAAAAGGAGGAGACAAGGGAGGCTATTTTCAATAGTGAAGGGGACAAGACCCCAGGGGCAAATGGCTTCACTATGAAGTTCTATCATGTAAATTGGAAAATAGTCAAAGAGGACCTGATGAGGGCGGTGAAACAGTTCTAAGAAGATAGGATAGTAAACAAAGCTATAAATGAAACCTCATAATAAGGCACTTGCTGGAACATGGCTATGGCTATTGATTCTCTTTAGGCAAGACTTAGCAAAAGTACACATGGAGTACGCATGAATGATATGGAAGCCAAAATTCATCTAAAAGCTACATATAAAAGACCATGGAAATTCATTCTACCATATATCTACACTTTCTACTGTTGGTAAAATGGAAATTGGGGGATAGGAAGGCTATAAGATTCTACAAAGATCAATGGTGTGGCATACAACAATTAGAGCACCACTAGAATTTTTAGTAAATCCACATTGCATGATGCTCCAATAGCTTCTTTCTACATAGAAGAGAAAGTGGGAGGACAAATGCATAGAGGTTGGAACCCACACGTAAAATATAACTTAGGAGAAGAAGATGAACAAGAGCTCACTCAGCTGCTACAAATTCTTGGAGGAGTAGTGCATCAGGATAGGGAGGAAAAGAAAGTTTGGACAAGGGAGAGCAATGGGAGTTCTCAATAAAATCATTAATGGAATACTTAGGAACAAAAAGGGTTAGGCATGAATAGAATGACAATGCTAAGTTCATCTGGCCAACAAAATTCCTACAAAGGAATCAAAGATATTGGGATCGTTAATCAGCCAAAAGAAACTCAACTATGCAAACAAGCTTTGACACGAACTACTCCAAATAGGTGAGTTTGCTATTATAAGGATTCATAAGGAAACCTTAGTAGGGGTGCAGAGGAGAACCCTCTTGGCATTTACCTAAGTTTCCATTGCAATTACATCGAGAACCTTGTCCAATTTAGGTATCTTGTTCCTCTTATTAACCAAGCAATGAGGTACTCATCAAAACTCTAAATTATCGATCTCTAGATAGAGTTGTCATTACTCTCAGCTTCAACTTTTATGCATTAAGCGCTCGTAACATACTCCGTTGGGCAAACGAACTCAACATCTCACAATCCACTCAACATCCAAGTGACACAACCCCTACTGGATGTACCCATTGGGAGGGGACAAGAACACACTAATCAGCTAGTCAAATAGCTGACCTACTAATCCACTAGTCAAAAAGTTGACCTACTAATCCACCTATCAAACATGACCCACAATGCTGGTCAAAAGCTCATATGACATCTGCAGATATTCTAGAGATCTAGGGTCGATTAGACCGTGTCTAAGCCTATCAGATAAACATGTATTCTAGGGTCCAATCACTCCAATCTTTTAATCATTAAATACTTTTTATCAAAAAAAAGGACTTATAGTGCAGCAATATGCGAGTGATCAATAAATTCTAAAAATCATGTGAAGATGCATGCATATAATAAGTAGGATATTCTACAAAAACTACTCTCTTTTTAGAATACAATTTTTCTATATGATGTCAAATCAAAGCTCAATAATTGTCTAATTATTGTCTTTGCTATTATTTGCTATATTTATCTTTGTGAAAGAAATATATTTATTTATATATCATAAGTACATTCTCTCAAAAGTTGGTGAAATATTTATTTAAATATATGGATCAGTCTTTGAAAACTACAAATCAGTCAACTCCATCGACTAACCAATATTCTAAAAGAAACCTTACGGTTAATTGCGGTAAATAATCAAATTTTGAATAATTTTTAAATTATCGGTAAAATCATGATACTGATTTATATTATATTTAATATGATAATATTTTATTTTTCAAATACTTCTTATAAGTGTATATGGTGGGATATGTTAAATGTGAAATAGGTGTAAAATTTTTTTTTTCCAACCTTACTAATATAAACAAAATAGTAATTTCCTTATTATTATCTTAAAGATTTTTATAATGTCAAGAACAACAGAAGCAGAGAAATCAGCCAAATCATCAAAAGCAATAATGGCTGGACTTACCATCTTATGGCACCAGATACGCAACGAAACAACAAAGTAAGCAGGAGAATAAGGAGAA
>JAJIYU010001700.1:0-34059 GCA_030144865.1 Tinospora cordifolia
TTATAACCAATTAATAACCAACTTATAGTTATTTTATAATTATTCAATTAAGCCTAAAATTAAATTAAATAATTATATATTTTTATCTCTAGACATGAAACTCATATTTTTAGATGCATTAAATAATACAAAATCCAATTTATTGAGATATGACACTTTCATAGGCTAATATTTCAACGATAGCATGTAATACATAGATATCTTAAACATTAGCTCATATAGTTATAGTCCAAAAATGTAATAAAGAAATAATAGTTAAACATTTTAATTTTGTATTAGCAATTGCTTAATAATTGAAAGGTTAGTAGATCAATAGAAATTAGATTAAATAGATGAGACTCAATGCTTTTTAATTAAAAGTTTCGAATATGAGCTTTAGATATACAGAAAATTATGTTAAAACGCCCCCAATTTATTGCTTAAACAAATAAAAAAAAAAACCTGAAAACTTTGGAACCCTTCTCCATTTATGCAGCTCTAAGCAGCTGGACAGGGTACCACCCTGCCCTACAAGAGGGCAGGATCGAAACCCCTACAATGTACTTGGTCATGTCAAAAAAAAAAAAAAAAAATCTATGTTTCTTTTTTTTTTTAATTTATTTATTGTTTCTTGTTCAGTTGCTCCTCTTATTATTAAATTATTTTTTTGGTCTACGGTGCAAAGAAAAATTGATCATTTCAACCTAAATGACTTGAATGGGTTAAGAATTAGTTGATTTTAACACTAACATAAGTGGTCAAAGTTTCCCGCCATGAAAACCTGAGCAAGAGGGCATTCTATCTTCCAATGAAAAAAACCTCCAATTTCCTTACCAGTGATGAAACCAGAGAATCTTCTCCTCCTCCAACGTTCCACCCAGAAATGCTCCCTGGGCTGCCCCATCCTTGACCGGCTTCTCTCCGGTGGAGTCCCCTGCAACTCCGTCACCGAGCTCGTTTCCGAGAGCGGCTGCGGCAAGACCCAGCTGTGTCTCCAGCTCCTCCTCTCCGCACAGCTTCCCCTCTCCCATGGCGGTCTTGCCGCCGCCTCTCTCTACATCCACTCCGAATTCCCTTTCCCCTTCCGCCGCCTCCTCCAGCTTTCCCGCCCTCGTCTTTCCCCTTCCTACGACCCCCGCGATCACATCTTCGTTCGCAGTGTTCAATCCGCCGAAGAGTTGCTCGCTGTTCTCGACCGCCTCGACGCCCTTCTCGCCCACCCGCCTTCAAAACTTCCGGTAAAATTGATAGTCATAGATTCGATTGCGGTGCTTTTCCGGTCAGAGTTCGACAACACTCCGGCAGAGCTCAAGAGGAGATCTTGCCTCTTCTTTGGGATTGCTGGGAGGTTGAAGTTTTTGGCGAACAAGTTTGGCGTGGCGGTGGTGGTTACGAATCAGGTTGTGGATTTAGTAGAGGATGGTGGAGCGAATGGATTGAGGATTGGGAATTTGGGGGTTTTCTACAGCTCGGGGAGAACGGTTTGCGCGGCGTTAGGGTTGTCGTGGGCTAATTGCATTAATTCGAGGTTGTTCTTGTCGAGAAATGAGGAGATTGTTGTGGGTGAAAAGGAGGGTTCGGATTATGGTTTGAGGACAAGGAGGAGAATGCATGTTGTTTTTGCTCCTCATTTGCCGGACTCTTCTTGTGAATTTGTGATTGTGAGAGAAGGGGTGTTTGGTGTGGATTCTTCTTAGCAATGGTTTGATCTGAAGGATAAATGTAAAGGAAAGTTGGAAAATGCATAGCTGGTGAGGAACATCTGAACTTATTTATACATCTAAGAGCACTAGATTTGTTTCTCTAGTTGTTCTTGCATTTTGGCTCTATGAATAACTTTTCTCTCAGTTTCTCATTTTTTTGTCTTATACCGAAATTAGCACTGGATTATCTCGTGCATTAGAGTTTCATTTTTCCTTGATCTAATTAACAGCATGAACAGTTGTTTTAAGTTAAGTTTTCTTTGTTTACATGGGCTTTTGACGCAATGCTCTAATCCACTTTCCGATGTAGGTCAAGTCTAGCTATCCACAATGTAAACTTGAATTGAACCAAAATATGTCCTTGAACAGCCAACACTTGGTTATGGAAGAGGCTAGAAAATGGCCTCTCCTCAAAGTAAAATTTACATATTTTCTCCTTATTCAAAATTGAAGTTTCCATTTATTAGAGAGAACCACTGAATCATTTCCCATCCAACCAACTATTTCTGAAAGTTGCATAGAATACTCTTCTGTTAGTTTTAGATTCAACAAACTGGAAGTTGCAAAGAATATTCTTCTGCCACAATTTTTTTTTAACCAAGAGCCCATTCTTCTTTAATCAAGAGTTGATTCTCTTACTCTTAAATGCTCTGAGAGTTGCAGAGAATATTCTTTTGCTACAAATTCTTTAATCGAGAGCCCATTCTCTTGATTAAAGAATTCTTTAATCAAGAGCCCATTCTCTTACTCTCAAATGCTCTGAGATCGTGACACATTGCATTGTAAAATCAATGGTTGTAGGACTATTACCACTACTACAAATTAAGTGCTACAACATTCTGTGATAGCAAGCAGAAATACAAAATTTCAATATCAGTTTCTGTCTTCTCTTTATCTTCTTTATGGTATCAGAGCCTTTTTCTAGCCAACACCATGTCAATTAGTTTTGCAAATACAACTTCTGCTCATCCTCCAATGGCAAATATTCCAATTGCTGCAATGCCTCCTTTCGGCAACTTATTAAACCAAGGAATGTCCATCAAACTTGACCGGGACAACTTTCTATAATGGAAATCAATTGTCCTTCCTGTAGTTGGATGCCACAAGCTGAATGGCTATATTCTTGGCACAAAGCCCTGTCCACCTCCAACAATGGAAGACTCTAACACTATCAACCCAGATTTTGAAGATTGGATCAATAAAGACCAGTTACTTCTTGGATGGCTATTTAATTCATTAACTAAATCTGTTGCTGCTCAAATCATTGGCCACAACACCGCTCATTCAGCATGGAAGGCAATCAACGATCTCTATGGTGCTCACAACCGTGCTCGCATTCAAATATGTCACATAGGCATTCAAACTACAAGGAAAGGCTCACTTACACTGGTTTAGTATCAAAACAAAATGAAGGAATTCTCAGATAGTTTATCGGCTGCTGGTAATCCATTCTCAACCACCGAGCTGATCTCTTGTATATTTGCTGGGCTAGATGCAAAATTTCTTCCCACCACAACATTCTTGCAAGAAAAAGATGATCTCACTTGGCCAGAAACGCATGCTTCTCTATTGAGTTTTGATGCAAAATTACAACACCTGCAAAATATCAATGACATGACCAATCCGAATATATCTTCTACTCCATCTGTCAATGATGCATTCAAATCTGGTGCAAAAAACATTAAAGCTCATAATCAAACACAGGACAACAATCATGCCAATGTTGTTCCCAACAAATCTGGTTGTCCATCTCAAAATTATTTTCGAGGTGGGGGAAGAGGCCTGTGAGGCAAAGGAGGTACAAACTATAACAACAAATTGACCTGTTAAATTTGTGGCAAATACAGTCACACTGTTGTTGTATGTTACTACAGAGGTGACAACAACTATGGAGGCAATACTCAACAACAACAACATCAACCTTCTCCAACTGCATTCATAGCATCCCTTGAAACAGTCTCTGATCTTGCTTGGTATGTTGACAATGGTGCTTCTAACCACATTACCGCCAATCCAGCTCTGCTCTGCAACCGTTCTGAGACTCAGGTAACTATCACATTGTGGTAGACAATAGTAATTCTATTCCAATCTCTCATATTGACACCCTTAAGATTGCTTCCTTACCTAGTTCTCTTTCATTCCTCAATACCTTGTGTTCTCCTTTTATTTCAAAGAATCTCATCTCAATCTCTCAACTAACCAAAGATAACAATGTATTTTTGGAATTTCACTCGAATTATTGTTTGGTGAAGGATGCTCGAACCAGGGCTGTACTTCTTAAAGGGATGCTTAGGGACGGGCTATATCTAGTTTTCATCGACTGTCGACTCATCCAAACACTCTCCCAGCTGTAATCAATCTTCGTTCTGGTTTTCAAAACCATCTGTTTCTGTCTATGATCTTTGGCACATGAGATTGGGTCATCCATCTCATTCTATTTTCAGCCAAGCACTTAAGAATTGTGAGAAATTATTTGAGAGAAATAAATTTGTTGTTTGTGCATCTTGTCAATATGGCAAATCCCATGCTCTTCCATTTCAACAATCTTCATCTAGAGCTTCCGATTTACTTGAGTTAATTCACATTGATCAATGGGGACCAACTCCTAAACTAAGGAATGGTTATTCCTACTACATGCACTTTGTTGATGACTTCTTTAGGTTCGCATGGATATACCCACTAAAAGGTAAATCTGAAGCACTTTCAATACTTTTAACCTTCAAAAATTTGGTTGAAAACTTGTTTTCAAAGAAGATCAAATGCATCTAGCCAATTGGGCTGGTGGATAACACCCTTTCACATCAATTCTGTCACAATTTGGAATCATTTTTCAGAATCCATGTCCACATACCTGTGAACAACATGGACGTGCCGAAAGAAAACATTGTCACATTGTTGTAATGTGTCTTACTTTGCTTGCTCATGCCCAGTTACCCTTAACTTTCTGGGGGAAGCATGCCATACTTCAATATTCCTCATTAATAGGCTACCCTCTTCTGTTATTCACAACAAATCACCCTATCAAGTTGTTTATAATAGAAATCCAGATCTCTCAATCATCTACACATTTGGATGTGCCTATTATCGCTGTTTAAGAGCTTACAATTAACATAAGTTCCAATTTAGATCTCAAAAATGCATTTTGATTGGATACAGTTCTTCTCACTGTAATTATCTTTGTTTAAACTCATATGGAAGAATTTTCATATCCTGACATGTCATTTTTTATGAAACTAAATTTTCATACCTGTCTCTTTTTCCAACTACCTCACCCACATCAACTGCAGCATCTCCTTCGTTGTCAACTACTGATTTTCCTCCTCCCTTGGCATCACAACCAATTCAATCTTCTTTTACTGAAAATACCCAAACATCATTTTCTTCATCAATATCAACAGATTAACCCTCCCCACCACATGATCATTCACCTCTTCTATCTTTAGTACCTAACACTGCTCCACCTCCCCCTTCAAGCCGACCTATTATCGTTTCTACCCATATGATGGTTACAAGATCTCAGCATGGTATTTTTAAGCCAAAAGCCTTCTCATCTTTCACCACTCATGATACTGTGCCAACATCAACTGACAAATTTCTTAAATCAGAACCTGAAACAGTTACAAAAGCCTCCCAATCTCCAACTTGGGCAACAACCATGCTTACTGAATATGATGCCTTGATGAAATGTAGAACATGGTTGTTAGTTCCTTTTCATCCTTCTCAGAATCTAGTCGGCAACAAATGGGTGTTCAAAATAAAAAGTAATTGAGATGGCTCAATACATCATCATAAGGCTTGATTGGTGGCTAAAGGTATTCATCAACAACCAAGAATTGATTTCTATGACACTTATAGCCCAGTTGTGAAACCTTCTACTGTTCGAATTGTCCTCACTCTTGCTGTCTCTTATAATTGGTCCATCAGATAACTTGACATTAATAATGCTTTCCTTCATGGCGCTCTTCATGAATTGGTTTACATGCCTCGACCTGAAGGTTTTGTTGACCAACACAATCCCGCTTATGTTTGTCATCTACATAAAGCCATCTACAGTTTGAAACAAGCATCGAGGGCTTGGTTCAACAGATTGTGAACTACTTTGCTGTCCTGGAATTTTCGCTCTTCTCGAGCAGATGCTTCTTTGTTTATCAAAAAGATTGGCTCCACAATCATATATATCTTGGTTTATGTTGATGATATTCTCATTACTGGCAACTGTTACAAGCATATTCAAGATCACATCCTTCAGTTAAACAAATATTTTTCTTTGAAAGATTTGGGAGAGTTGTATTTCTTCTTGGGGATCGAAGTTTTTCGGGACAATACATGTATTTATCTGTCACAAGCGCAATACATTCAACAATTACTGAAGAAAGCTGGCATGATTGAGTGCAAATCGATCTCTACTCCTAGTGCTATTGGCAAGCATCTCAACTCTACTTCTAGTCCTCCTTTCTCAGATATTACATTGTACAGAAGCCTTATTGGGGGACTCCTTTATCTCAAAAATACAAGGCCTGACATTTCCTATTCAGTTAACAGATTGAGTCAATTTCAGCAATTCTCAACTGTTGACCATTGGACAACTGTGAAATGTGTTTTGCGTTACATAAAAGGGACAACCTCAACAAGACTACACATCAAGCAAGCTGTCGCCTAACTCTCTCATCTTATTCTGATGCTGATTGGCCTTCTTCTCTTGAGGATAGACGATCAATAGCAGGTTACTGTGTATATCTTGGTGACACTCTCATCTGTTGGCTGTCAAAGAAACACATGTTGTCGCTCGATCAAGCACAAAATCAAAATATCATTCCTTGCCCAAACTGGTACTGAAGTTTCATGGATTCAATCCCTCCTCAAGGACATTCATCATCCTTGCTCCACCTGCACAATCATTTGATGTCACAACATAAGTGCAAATTCCTTGGCATTTAATCTTGTTTTCCATGCCAGAACCAAACATGTTGAAATTGCTGTTCATTTCATTCTGGACAAAATCCTTTAGCATCAACTATAGGTTTGATATGTTCCCTTTTGTGACCAAATTGCAGATTGTCTTACAAAACTAGTCTCCTCTTCACGTCTTCGGTTCATGTGTTCCAAACTTGGTGTGGTTGAACCACTCTTACATTTGCAGGGGGATATTAGAGAGAATCACTGAATTATTTCTCATCCAACAAACTGTTTTTGAAAGTTGCAGAGAATACTCTTCTATTAGTTTGGTATTCAACAAACTGAAAGTTGCAGAGAATATTCTTCTGCTGCAAATTTTTTTTAATCAAGAGCCCATTCTCTTGATTAAAGAATTCTTTAATCAAGAACCCATTTTCTTACTCTCAAATGCTCTGAGATTGTGACACATTGCATTGTAAAGTCAATGGCTGTAGGAGTGTTACCACTACTATAAATTAACTGCTACAACACTCTGTAATAGCAAGCAGAAATATATAATTTCAATATCAGTTTCTGTCTTCTCTTTATCTTCTTTTTGATTAAAGAATTCTTTAATCAAGAGAATGAGGTCTTGATTAAAAAATTTGTAGCAGAAGAATATTCTTTGCAGCTTCCAGTTTGTTGAATTTAAAACTAACAGAAGAGTATTCTCTGCAACTTTCAGAAACAATTCCTTGGATGGGATTGATTCAATGATTCTCTCTAATGCCATTCATCGCAAATCTTCTGTGCGTGAAACATAAGTGCCAAGTTTGAGAAATGAGACAAACATCTCCATATAAATGGCTTTTCACCAACAAATGCTAAAACAAACGTCAATTACGTAAAGTTTTTGGCTAGTGGGTTTGATTTTGTCATTAGCTTGATATTGAATCTGAAAACAGATATCTTTATACAAAGGTGATTCTACTTATTAAGTCCCTTACCTAGAGCTTGAAATGGCAAGAGATTCAATGATAGCAAGATGCAATACGTACATAGTTTTCCTTTTATCAACCTCCACTTCAAACCTAGACACCCTTGCAAGGAACCATATGTGTAGGTTTCTACACTTTTAGATAGGCAGGTTCCAATTTCATTACACCGAAGAATCATTTGCAAAATCTGAATGCTAATGTGAGAAGGCCTTTCAGTTTCTGGCAACAATAATGCAACTGTTTTCAACCATTTAGGGGGCGCCTATTCATTTTTGTTATATAAATTTATGGAGCATCATCAGGGAAATGGAGATTCTTGTCTCAGAAAATTTTACTAGATGCAAACTTTCATAGATTCGTGGACTATTATTGTTAAATACATTACTACTGGTCATACTGAGAGATCAATCTATAAGCCATTTATCTCCAAAGGAAGTTACTATTTGAATTATTTGAAAATGAAATTAAAAAATTTAAGGCCAATATGGTGTCATATCAATTGTTACAATTGGAACCTTCAGTTCCCAAGCAAATAACATTCACAACCCTTGGTAAAGGTTATTACTAGTATAGAAGTAATATTATAATTAGATATAGTATGGCAGTACATGTCAAAACATTACTTGGATAGTATAGGATGGCCCTATTCTACTTTCTACCCTCATCTACATGTCCTCACGAGATTAGTAATACTTTGCCAACTAAATAACGACCTTCTGATCAAGGGACTTCATATTTGAAAGTAATATATCAGGCATCTTCCATCACTATCTCTTTTCTTCATTTTTAAATTCATGTCTTTTCCTTTACCCTTGAGGAAATTAGAGTGCCACTAGCTGAAAACTTGGGTTGCGTCTTTAACTCCTTTTCCTCGAGTCTATATGAACAAGTCCAAAGCAAAGTCTATACAAACTCATCAATGAGTGACGTTGCAATGTACCCTCTTGTGTTTTCTTCATTCCTGTAGTGATCCAACACATCTCATTTCGGGAGCCAGGACACAAAAAAAGAGAGAAAAAAATCACATGTAATGGTACTAGTGAAGAAAGCTGATTGCGTTGAAAGTGCTTTCTACATAACCTATCTGGTTGGCATTGTTCTTGAAAGAATCATAGCCTGATAAAATATATAGAGTAATTGATTATTGCCAATCTTTTGAAATGAAGTAAATGAAGGTAGTCAGTCATTAGTCTAGTTCAGTAGCAAAAGATTCATGCCAAAAGCATACTGTTTGGACATTAGTGAAGGTAGTCAGTCATTGCGTTTGGGCACTAAGCAGCCCAATATGCACTATGTTGATCCGAGAGACTAGGTTACCTGTTCAACTGCCCAAAGCATACTGTTTCTTACATTTTATGAGGATCAGGGAACTAACTTCATATTTTCTCCTTGAAACGTTTGGCAGCAGATGCATGCGTAACAGATGATCCATTACCATAAACAGCTCGACAGCAGAGTTCCCTGCTGTGCATTTGATCATGCCAAAGGGCTTTAAACAAAAGCTCGGGTGGAAAATATCGTAGGCATCGGAAGATATGGCAATTATTTTGCATCACTTACAGTTTCTGCGAGAGACTGTCACCAAACTCTCTGGAGCATAAATCTGCTTAGCCTGAGAAGTTTATCTGTGTGTGCCAACAGATCGAAAGAACAGATGCAGCTGATGTTATATTTTTAGTGAAGCAAATTTTTTAACCATGTGTGAAAAGTTTGGCCATGCTATGGGCCACCAGTTCATCAATGAGGTTATTGTAACATTGAAGGCCTTTCGGATTGACTAGACTTTACTCACCAAACTTGTATATAAATAAAGTTATGGCTCTGTTTCTAAAATGATATTTATATTGCTTTCGGTAAAAATAATAAAAGTGTAAACAGGGAAGCTAAGCAAATAGAGTTTGTGAATATGCTAGGCAGAAGCCTAGACTATGAGATGGAGAATCTGTATCCTTCAAGGCCTACCTCACTCATCAGCTTCACATCCTCCCACATTTTCTGTGGCTGTTAAATTGTAGACTTATAGCATCAGCATCAATGAAGTTGTTATAGGTAGAAGCTTTTCAGCTCTTCCCAGTTACTGCATTGGCTACCATTACTAGATTGAGCAGAAAAAACCGTTATCAAGCACTGATAACTTCCTTATTCTCATTACATTTGAGAGTATCAATGCAATTTGCACGAGCGGTGAAAAGAGGGAATAATTTTTGAAAAAAAAAAAAAGAGTACCAATTGGGGCCACACCCCTTTCAGGAATTGTATGAGAATCTATGTTGTAGTCCATTAAAACAAGTACTCTTAATACTTTAAAGCAAAATACTATTTTGCATATAAATGGTGATGCATCTTCTTCGAAAGATACAGTCATTACAAGACAGAAAAGTATTCCTCACCGAATGCAACTCTCTTACAACATCTGCCATATCCATTCTTTCTCTTGGGGCATGCTCTGAACATGCCACTCCAATCCTTGCTAACTCAATTATGCAATATTGCATATTTTCACTCCTTTGATTATGTCCATTGCGCTTGACGGAGTCTTCACCCTTGGTAATTCCATCTTAAAAAATGAGAAGTCTTGGGTCCACAGTCTGCATAACTCGTTCTGCTATATGAAGGTTTAGACCGTCTCTAAACATTTCATGTGTTGGCCTATTTCTTGTCAGCATTTCCAATGATAAAATTCCAAAGCTGAACACATCTCCTCGTGTTTATGCCTCACTCCCAATGCCAATTTCAGCATTTGACCTCTTATTAGTACAGATTAGTGAAAGAAGTCTCGATAGATGTGTTAGTAGCTACCCGGTTGCTTTCAAATATAGCAAAAACGAAAAAGTGCATATATAATATAAGATTATTACCTGGAGCATTGTAACATATAGATCCCTTCATCTCAATTGTGCTGCTCTGATCGCTGCAGGAGTTTTGAGTTGATTGTGTGAAAAACCTTGCCAAACAAAATCACCCACAGGGGCAGTCATGTCGTCATCAAGAAGAACATTACTTGGCTTTAAATCACAGTGAACGATCCTTGTGTTGGTATGGTGATGAGGTAATCCAACGCTGAAGTCACATTAACTGCAATGTTCAGTCTTTGAAGGAGACCTAAGCTCTTTGATTGATTATGTTCATATAGTCTTGGTTGCAGCCATTGCTCCAGATTCCCATTCACCATGAACTCGAAAATAAGAGCTTTAAAATCATTACCTTCGTAATCAATACTAGAGCAAGATGTTAAAATCTTTACAAGATTTCTATGCCTTATGTTTGTCAACGCTTTGCATTCTGCTTTGAAGGACTTTGATGCTCCTCTTTGCCGGAGGTTAAGCACTTTCACTGCAATAACAGTCTCATTTTGATTGAGAATTCCCTTGTATACATGCCCAAAACTACCCCAACCAATCAAATTTGTAGACGAGAATCCATCAGTTGCTTTGAATAGAGTTGCATAAGAAAGCCTAATTATAACAAACGCGTCTTCCATTGATGATATTGAAGGCAATTTCTTCTTTCTTGACCTTAGTACCCAAAAAGAGATTGAGATAAACGGTAGCAAAAGAATGCATGCAACAACGCTAACTATAGCAATCAGTACTTTGTGAGGAAGAGACCTCATTCTAATAGATTGTGCAGAATTACATTTAGGAAAATTAAGTCCAATTACACCTCCACAAAGCTTTGCATTTCTATGCAAGAATACTACACTTAAATTTCTAAAAACCCCTTCTTTTGGCACCTCGCCTTCTAGATCATTGAAGGAAAGATTTAGGTTCTCTAAGAGTTAAAAGCTTTCTAGGTACTTTGGGATTGGAACCAGACAAGTTATGTGATAGATCCAAATCTGAAATTCTTCTTAGAGGACTCGAAGTTATAGGAATTTTTCCAACAAATAAGTTATCTTCCAAGTGAAGATATTCCAAGCTCAAACAATCATCAAGGGATGCAAGAATTTTGCCTGTCAATTCGTTGTGAGAAACATAAAAAATCTCAAGGTTCTTCAAATTTCCAACTTCCAAGGGTAAAGGACCAGTGAAAGAATTAACAGATAAATCTATATATGTATTGATAAGGGAGAAAGACCCATAACTTGTGTAGTTATGGTACCATTGAGACTATTATTACCTAGGCCTAGCACTTGCACGTTACCAAACATACACCTCAGCAGAAGGAATGGTTCCTTCAAGTTGGTTACTTTCTAAATACAATTCAAGGAGTTGGGAAATGTTTCCTAGAGAATGAGGGATTTCTCCAGTCAATCTATTAAAATTTAAGGTCAATTTTGTTAGCTTCTGAAGCCTTCCAAAGGATGACGGAATTCTTCCAGTAATTTCATTTTGGTCCAAAACCAGTTCTTCTAAGTTAACTAAGTTCCCAATCACTGTGGGAATGCTCCTAGAGATATGATTTCCACCAGCTGCAAATTTAGTTAGTTGGGTCGAGATGTTGGAAATGGAGTAAGGCAAAACACTCCAAAGTGATTATTATGTATTCCTAGTGTTCTAGTTTTATGCAATTTGTTAGAGAAGTGAGAAAATTTATATCATCAGCTTTATTGCTTCCTAAATGATTAGCACCCAAACCTAGAAATTGGAGACTTTTTAGACTTCCTAGACTAGTTGGGACTTGTCCCATGAAATTGTTTCGTGAGATATCAAACATTATGAGACCTGAAGCATTGGAAAATGAGTTCGGAATGGTTCCTGTAAATTGGTCTCATACTTAATAGTTCTAGCGTCACATAATTAGTTAGTAACCAATTTATCTAATGATGTGCAACAACGTAATAAATAGACAGTATAGAAAGTAAATGACACATAAAGATTGGTTACGTAGTTCAGTAAATGCCTACATCTACAAGTTTTCGCATAGATAAAGAATGTCATTGTGAACAAACCGTACAACTATTGTAACTAGACTAACAAGATGACCACAACATTGATGCCACAATTTGCTATACTTACAATAGTTCCAATATCCTGTGAGAACAATTGGAATAACAATTATTGCAACTAGACTAATACGATGACCACAACACCGATGCCACACTTTGCAATATACCACACCATACAGCTATTGCAATTGGACTAACACAATGACTGCAACACCGATGCCACGTTTTGCAATATTTACAATAGGTCCAATACTCTGTAGCAACACTTTATGCACACGAACCACAACGGGCTCCTCTCGTGTAGAAGAATGTTGTCAAACTTTGCGAACACATAAGTTGCAGAGAGTACAACTCCTTTGTCATCACTCGATAAAACAAGAATAAATAATTTAGCTCTCAATACATTGGATCACTCTTGTATAAACACTATTTTCTTTATAGCTCCGAGTGATAATGAAAGCTTCAATTGCCTTAGTATATGTAGACTTCAATGCAAAGCATTTCTTTGATAGACAAATTTTGGATGACTTTCTGGACAGATTGTGCGATCTCTTGTGTCACGATACTGTTAGTACAGTCGACAGGATGACAAATTTCTAAAAATCTGTTTCTTTTCAAGTGTAGCACATACTTTCTACAACTTTCCTTTTTCTCTAAACAGGAGCAGACTATAATATCTTGAAAAATAATCAACCTATTAATTTCCAAATGCATTGCCTGGGGATTTTTATATTCCATTTCATAAATAACCAAATTTGCAGAAGGGCATCGTCGATAAAAAACAACTTTTATTGCAATCAGAAAAATTCGAAAAACATTTTTTTTCTAAAAATAAGAGAAATTTCTTAGAAGGAATCAAAATTGTATAGTCAAAAACTTGCATATGTAATTGTAGAAACATTCCAAAATACCAGATTCATAATATAGTGATTTATCCTGTTTCTAAAAAGGATCCAACATACAATATTTTGTTTTCTAAGAATCAGAAAGATATTAGAATGTACTATTTTTGTTTCAAAATAGACATCAGTATTTAGTTTCCCAAATACACACTAAGATTTAGTGATTTTCATATTCATGAAGCACTATATATATATATATATATATAGAGAAATCTCAAGATTTAAATAGTAGTAGCATCTCATAATAATAACAATATTTTGAAACTCGAGGATAGTATGCCATATATATGTATCAGAATATTTTTC
Organism: Tinospora cordifolia; assembly: GCA_030144865.1. Lineage (NCBI taxonomy): Eukaryota > Viridiplantae > Streptophyta > Magnoliopsida > Ranunculales > Menispermaceae > Tinospora > Tinospora cordifolia. Next base: position 13,652 of record JAJIYU010001700.1, read on the forward strand.
AGATTTTAGTAGCTACTTATGATAATCAATTTCAAATCATTCCGATTTCTAAAACTTGAATAATTAACGGAAAATTGAATGAACCAAAAATTTGCTAAGAAATATTTCAAAAAAAAAACATTCTATCAGGTTTGAAATCAATTCCAACGGTTATGTAATATTGTTTAAAAACAGTATGCAATATAACAGCAACACGTAATACTTAGTTTAAAAAAATGCATTATTATTCACATTTCTAAAATCTAATGGTTGCATATAATATTTAGTTTCTAAAAACTATTAGTAGCAATATTTTGATTTCTATCACGACACGCAATATTCTGTTTTCTAAAACATGTAATATTCTGTGCAAATACAAAATATTTTTAGAATATTAGCAGTATTCCATTTTCAAATTACGAAATGTTCTTTAAAAGTTTTTTTAAGATACTGATTTAACATGATACTTAAGCACCAAACATGCCAACTCATATTTGAAAGATGCCACGTCACATATGATGTGACATTTTTCTAACAATCTCCCCTTTTGGCATTGTTTGGTGCAAAACATGATAGTGTGTGATATCAATTTTTATGTGTGCAATAAGATCAAATAGAATGCAATTAAAAGCAGATAATGCAGATAATATTTGAGAAAAAAAAGAGTTATTGATCTTGTTATACACACACACACACTACACAAATATTCTCTCCCTTTGTGCTCACACACATTCTCCCCCTTTTTTGCACTTAACAATATCAATTGTGAAAAAATTTGAAACTTTGAACACTCCTAAGTAATAGCACAAACAGAATTTTGGGGATAATAGCACAAGGTTTTTGCCTAAGTTGTAAAGGAAAGGAAGTTTCACACCAATGACTTTAATCCTAGGCACTTTAGAAGAATCATCCATTTTCTTTAAAGTTTAATATTCAAGCGCAAAGGCCAACCCTTTGTCTGTCTTTGGTTGACTCGCAGAAGTTTTAGATTTGGTAACTGGAGTTACATTTCAGTATGAGAGTCTGAACTAAATTGCTATAGAATCTGAGTCTTTCATGGACTAGGATTAAAACTCATGTGGACTTTAAAATAGTTTCTAAAGTAGATTTAGCCATAAGCATAAGATATGCAAAGAATGACACCTTAATGGGAAGAATGGCTCTCTAAATTCTTAATGAAAATCTCACTCCCCCTTAACCAAATGAGATATGAATCTCCCCCTAAATGGCATCATAGATATACCATATAAAATAGAGAGAGAAAGGTTTCTACTTGGAATCAAATACTTTGATGAATGTTGAGTTTCTTTTGATGGTCCCCGAAAATTATCTATTTATGTTTTTCTTTCTAAGGACCAAGGATAGGACTTGAAAAAGATCTCAGAAGTAACCTCCATAGTCTTTGGTGCCACTATGTAATCTTGGTTGCACAATAAGTAGTATAGTAGCAGGTTCATAATCAAAACCAGAAACAAAGGCAAAATCCTATTTAAGAGAGGTAAAACATTGATGCATATATAGGGACCATAAAGAGATTTGCGCATGATCTTCAACATGACAAATGCTAAAAGGGCATGAGAAAAAATTGCACACAGCATAAAAGAAAATGGAATGCATGTATGTGTAGAACAAAGATATGCACGTAGTATGTATCTAAACATGTATAAACACTGTCACGAACTTTAACATCCCCTACAAATATATTATCCTTAAATATATAGTTATAAGTATATGTGTATATATATGATTATTGAAAATTACTTTTCCCACGTAACTAAAATTCATCTAGCAAGCAAACTTTAACAATTTTTTTTGGCTCCATCAAGGACGTATAGCAAGAAAACCTTACCATTTCTGCGTAGTTCTTTCGAGGAATATTTCTAAGATGTCTACCATCGTTTAATTCACCAATCAATAGGTCTGATGGATGGTTCAGTCGAATTTTGGGAGTGGGTTCTTGAATAATTTTAGATTATGCATTTGTTGGGTTGTCTGTGCTATCCTCTATCTTGCCGATTGTTAGAACAGTCTATCTATCATTATTTTCAAATAGATGATATATGGCCTGATCATCATTTGTTACCTGTCATATGTTTTGAATACCCACTATCGAGGTACCAAGCTTCCTCAGAACAAGAAGACAGAGCAATATGAGCAATGAATGCTCTGTTCATTCCTTTGGGAACCCAACTTTGAATAATTATGGGTTTCTTCCTTCTATTATCCTGCAGTACGTTCCTTTGAAGACTGCAATAGTGCTTCCACTCATGGCCCTTTTTGTTATAGTAATAGCAAATGGGAACTCTGCTTGTTATTTTTGTATTATTGTGCTAGTTCTTATGCTCTATTTCTACAGTGAATCTAACTTTGAATTGATTGTTATGCTCTGTTTCTGCAATGTATCCAAGTCCTCTTCGATCAAGTGAGTTTTGCCCCATGTGTAGAACCTCATTTAGTTTTGTTTTTCTTGTATTGAGACACTGCAACCTTTGTGCTGCAACATTCAACTTCTTTGTTAGTTCGTCAATCTTCTTTTTTTTCTCGTTGATTGCGTCTTGTTCAACTTTGATAGTTTCCTTCATGCTAAAAATATGTTCTTCTGGTTCACTGTTCTACATCCCAAGTTGCAACCATTTTTTATACATTAGTTCATAAGTTTTTTTAAACTCATCCAAGCTCACCTCATCATCATCGCTATCTGAATCAGAGTGAGTTGCAGTTGTAACATATTTTCTAATTGTATTTCTGACAGGAGTAGTGAAAGCAACAAAGTTGCTTGAGATCCCTTCATCTTCATCTTGACTGTCATCAGATTCATCACTCATCGTGATGTTATATTGTTTCTTATTCATTGTGTTAGCACATTCAGCCTAAAAGTGTCCTAAGCCTCCACACTCATGGCACTTGATGTTCTTGGATTTTCTATAAATTTTGGGAGACTCTTTCATAATTCTTCTATTGTCAAACTTGTTCTTGGGTGAAAGGTTCTATTTTCCATATTCTTTCAGAAATCCAAAAAAGTTCTTGGTGATCATTGCAATCACATCCACACTTGACTCTGCTTGAAGTGCTAAGCCTTTCTCAAGTTTTTGATTTGAAAGACTCATTTCGTAAGTTTGCAAGGAACTTATAAGCTCATCAAATCTCATCTTGGTTAGGTTCTTAGCTTCTTCAATTGCAGCAACTTTCATAGCAAACCTTAGACGTAAAGACCTCAAGAATTTTCTCACTAGTTTTTCATTTGAAAACTTCTTTCCCAATTGGAACACTTGATTCGCAATGTCGTGCAACTTATTGTTAAATTTGGAGATGGTTTCATGTTCTTCCATTTTTAACAATACGAACTATGAAGTTAGAAGTTGAAGTTTGGAGATGCGCACTGCATTGGTTCCTTCATGAACAGTTTGCAATGTCTCCCCTGTGTCTTTAGCAGTTTCACAAATTAAAATCAATTTGAATTGCTCTATGTCTACAACATTAAAGATTGCGTTGAGGGCTTTAGAATTTGCAAGACATAATCTCCTTTCTTCTACGATCCAGTCAGATTTTGGTTTGATGGTAGAGTTGTCTTTTGAAATTGGTTGAGTCCATCCTTCCATAATGATTTTTCAGACATATTCGTCCAAAGATCAAATAAAGATTTACATCTTTGTTTTCTAGTATGTGTAGCTGCCTTCTTTGAGGAGTGGAGGTCGTGTCACAAACCCTTCTTCTCTGGGATGATGCTTCATAGTAATTGAATGGCTCATTTTTGTTACGAATCTCACCTGCCAAATTAAAGGCCAGAACAAAAAGAAAAGGTGACCCACTAATTGATAGTTCTAGAGTCACATAATTAGTTAGTAACCAATCTATCTAATGATGTGCGACAATGTAATAAATAGACAGTGTAGAAAGTAATCGACACTCAAAGATTCATTACGCAGTTCAGCCAATGCCTGACCTAGATAAAGAATGCCACTATGAACAAATCGTACAACTATTGCAACTGAATTAACTCGATGATCGCAACACCAAGCAATACTTACAACAGGTCTAACACCCTACAAGAATAATTGAAATAACAACTATTGCAACTACACTAACACGATGACCACAACACTAATGCCACACTTTGCAATATACACCACAATGTACAGCTAATGCAATTGGACTAACATGATGACCACAACACTAATACCACACTTTGTAATACTTATAACAGGTCTAACACTCTACAGCAGCACTCTGTGCACACAAACCTCAACAAGTTCTTCTTATTTAGAAGAATGCAGTCAAAATCTGTGAACACACAAGCTGCAGAAAGTACAACTCCTTCGTGATCACATAAAACAAGAATAAAGAATTCAACTCTCAATACATTGGATCACTCTTGTATAAGCACACTCTTTTCTTTATAGCTTCGAGTGATAATGAAAGCCTCAGTCATTTCAGTATATATAGACTTCAGTGCAGAGTATTTCTTGGACAAACAAAATTCTGGGCAGATTGTGTGATCTCCTATGTCACGATACTGTTAGCATAGTCGATGGGATGACATATTTCCAAAAATCTGTTTCTTTCCAAGCGTAGCACATACTTTCTACAACTTTCTTTTTTCTCTAAACACGTGCACAGTGTAATATTTTGAAGAGTAATCAACCTATTAATTTCCAAATGCATTGCCTAGGGATATCTGTATTCTATTTCATAAATAACTAAATTTGCAGAAGGGGACAGTCGATCCAAAAAAAAAAAAAACTTTTACGACAATCAAAAAAATTTTGAAGAATGTTTTTTTTCTAAAAATAAGAGTATCTTTCACAAGGAATCAAAATTGTATAGTCAGAAACTTGCATGTGTAATTGCAAAAACATTCCAAAATACCATATTCACAATGTAGCGATTTATCCAAATTCTAAAAAGGACCCAAATTACAATATTCTATTTTCTAAGAATAAGAAAGATATCAGAATGTAATAATGTGTTTTCAAAAAGACATCAGTATTCAGTTTCCCAAAAACACACCAAGATTTAGTGATTTCCATATTCAAGTACTATATATCTAGAGAAATCTCCAGATTTAAATAACAGGAGCATCTCATAATAATGGCAATATTTTGAAACTCAAGGAAAGTATGCCATATATATGTATCGAATATTTTTCAGATTTCAATAGCTACTTATGATAATCAATTTCAAATCATTCCGATTTCTAAAACATAAATAATTAATTTCTAAAAAATTGAACGCACCAAAAATTTGGCAAGAAAGATTTAAAAAAAAAACATTCCATCAGGTTTGAAATCAATCCCAACGGTTATGTGATATTTTCTAGAACAATATGCAATATAATAGCAGCACGTAATACTTAGTTTCAAAAAAAAATGCAAATTATTCACATTTCTAAAATTCAATAGTTGCACATAATATTTAGTTTCTAAAAACTAATAGTAGCAATATTCTGATTTCTATCACGACACATAATATTCCATTTCTAAAACATGTAATATTCTATGAAAATTAAAAATATTTTTAGAATATTAGCAACAGTATTCCATTTTCAAATTATGAAATATTCTTTAAAAGTTTTTTCAGAATACTGATTTAACAAGACACTTAAGCACCAAACATGCCAAACTCAGATTTTAAAGATGTCACACCACAAATGATGTGGCATTTTCCTAACAATATCAATTTCAAATAATTCAAGATCAAGAAGAGTGAAACCAATGTATGGTGGGAGACTTCCATGCAGATGGTTAAGAGTTATTGAGAGATTGTAAATAGATGAAATTTTGTAAAGTGATCAGCGTACCGTAATAGAAAATCTGTTTCCAACAATTGAGAAGAACACCAAGTTTGACAACTTGGGAATGGTATATGGAATGTTTCCCTCCAAGTCATTGTATGCTATAGTCGTTCTCTTTAGAGATGATAGATTTCTAAAAGAAAGCGGGATACCTCCCGTTAAGTTGTTAGAGTAAAGTTTTAAGGCCTCGAATTGTCACAAAGAAGCAAGTTGTAACAACCCAGACTCACTATGCACCGATATTGTCCCTATCTTAACTACCACCGACTGGGTGTAGTTTTTGTTCTTGGCAAGACTTGAACCTGATTTTTCCAAAAGCGCTCAATACTAGTAAGGCTTGCAATTGCTCATTTAGCCCAGACATCGCTCTAGTGTCGAATCGATGGGGGATATTACAATTCAACCCCCTTGGAGCAGTCCTGTCTTTAGGACTCATACCTCCGTCACACCTAGAGAGGCTCTAATACCATTTGTAACAATCCGGGCCCACTGTGACGATATTGTCTCCACCTTAGCCACCACTGACTGGGTGCAAGATTTTGTCTTTGATGAGCCTCAAGCCTGAGCCTCCCAAAACGCATCGGCACAATGAGACACCCCCAAATGTACATTTAGCCCAAGAATCCCCCTGGAGTTGGATCGATGTGAAATATTACACAAGTTTAGTTGGAATTCTCCCGACCAGCTTGTTTTGGGATAAAGCGAGGCTCCTCATGTGTAAACAACGACTTAAGTTTGATGGAATTTCTCCTCCCAACAAGTTATTCGACAAGTTTAGATTTTGGAGTCAGAACAAGTTACCCATTCCTCAAGGAATTCTGCCGTGAAGTTTGTTGTTTTCGAGATTGATGGACCTTAAGAAGTTGAGATTACCAATGAAAGGCGATATCGATCCAAGCAAGCGGTTCCCTCCAAATTCCAAGGCAATGACCCTGGAATTATGACTACGATGACCACATATAATGCCTTGCCACTGGCAAAAATGAGAAGAATCATTCCAAGACTTGAACACTCCAAGTTGATCATTGCTTATCCCTTGCTTGAAGGCAAGTAATGAGAGTTTATCAATCTCATTTCCAAGGTCATGCTAAATGGGTGTGGTAGTCGGTTGTAGTCCAACTTCAAGATGAATTGGTGCCGCTAAAGATGCTTATGGTTAATAACACAAGTAGCTTTACTGTTGAGTATCTCTTCATATCTAATTTATCTAAAGCCATTGGTTTTAGAGTGAAGAACCAAGAAGGTGGAGAGATAGAAGGAGGAGAAGAGGGATATATAATTGCAAGAAAGAGATTTTCAGTTTTCTCTTATGGGGTCGGAAAATTGGATTCAAAGTTGCGGTGGTTCTCATTACTTTGCCTCAATCATAGTCTTCTTTTTAGTCTTACTTTTTCTTTTTTTAGAGGCGTAGAAAACTGAAGGAATCTTACTGTTCAAAACAAAAAACGAAAAAAAAAAAAAAATTGAAGTTGTCTTGACCCTTGGTGGAGGTGCGTGGAAAATTTAAGTACATCCAAAGCTTCTTAGTCTTCCCAAACTACTTACTACTACTTTTAGAGGCAGAAACGCCAAGGACCATCTTCATTGCCGTTCTTAGTATTTGACGCTTAATTTGTGGAAAAGTTACTTGGAAAATAGTGGCCAATCTTTTGCATTGAAGTAAATGAAGGTAGTCAGTCATTAGTCTAGTTCAGTCGCAGTAGATTCATTAGTGAATAAATAGCAAATATACCATGTTCTTGGAAAAGACAGGATCGTTGCCATAAATGTCTTCAAAATATTCAAGCAGACTCTGGTGTCTGGACATTAAGCAGCCCAATATGCACCATGTTGATCCAAGATACTCGGGTACCTGTTTAAGTGCCCAAAGCATACTGTTTCTTACTTTTTATGAAGGATTAGAGGACTAACTTCATATTTTCTCCTTTAAAAGCTTGGCAGCAGATGCATGTGCGAGAAAAAGATGATGCATTACTATACCTGGCTCAACAGAAAAGTTCCCTGCCGTGCATTTGATCATGCCAAAGGGCTTTAAACAAAAGTTGGGGTAGAAATACCAATATGGTAATTATATTGGTCTCACTTATAGTCTTTGTGAGAGAACCTGTCACCAAACTCTCTGGAGCATAAATCTGGTTAGGCTGTGAAGTTTATGTGTGTGTGCAAACAAATTGAAAGAACAGATGCAGCTGATGTTATATTTTGAGTGAATCAAATTTTGTAACCGTGTTGTGTGAAAAGTTAGGCCATCCCATGAGCCACCAGTTCATCAATGAGATTATCGTAATATTGAAGGCCTTTTGGATTAAATGGACTAGAATCACCAAACTTTTATTTAAAGAAAGTTATGGTTCTGTTTCTAAAATGATATTTCTATTGCTTTTGGTAAAAATAATAAAAGTGTAAACAGGGAAGCTAAGCAAATAGAGTTTGGGAAAATGCTTGGCAGAAGCCTAGACCATGAGATGGAGAATCTGTATCCTTCAAGGCCTACTTCACTCATCAGCTTCACATCCTCCTACTTTTCTGTGGGTGTTAAATTATAGACTTTAGTATCAACATCCATGAAGTTGTTATGAGCTTTTCAGCTCTCTCCAATTACTGCAATTACTACCATTACTAGATTTAGTGGAACAAAACCATAACCAAGCACTAATAACTTCCTCATTCTCATTACATGTGAGAGGATTCATGTGCTTTGCACTGAGTGGTGAAAAGAGTGACTAATTTTTGAAAAATAAGAGTAATAATTGGGGCCACACCAGTTTTTGAAATTGTCTTAGAATCTATGTTGCAGTCCATGAGAAAGAAGGAAACCCTTAATACTTTAAAGCAAAATACTATTTACATATAAATGGTGATGCATCTTCTCCGGAAGATTTAGTCATTACAAGATAGAAAAAAATTTCTAACCGAATGCAACTCTCTTACAACATCTGCCATATCCATTCTTTCTCTTGGGGCATGCTCTGAACATGCCACTCCAATCCTTGTTAACTCAATTATGCAATTTTGTAAATTTTCAGTCCTTCGATTATGTCCATTGCGCTTGATGGAGTCTTTACCCTTTTTAATTTCTTCTTCTAAAATGAGAAGTCTTGGGTCCACAGTCTGCGTAACTCGTTCTGGTATTGCAGTCTTCATGAACATATGAAGGTTTAGACCGTCTCTAAACATTTCATGTGTTGGCCTCTTTCCTGTCAGCATTTCCAATAATAAAATTCCAAAGCTGAACACATCTCCTTGTGTTGATGCCTCACTACCAATGCCATATTCTGCATTTGACCTTCTCTCATTAGGATAGATTAGGAGAAGAATTCTCGACAGAGGTGTACCCAGTTGCTTTCAAATATAGCAAAAAAGAAAAAGTGTACATATATAAAGTATAAGATTATTACCTGGAGCAGTGTAACCAATAGATCCCTTAATCTCAATTGTGCTGCTCTGATCGCTGCAGGAGTTTTGAGTTGATTGTGTGAAAAGCCTTGCCAAACCAAAATCACCCACATGGGCAGTCATGTTGTCATCAAGAAGAACATTACTTGGCTTTAAATCACAGTGAACGATCCTTGTGTGGCTATGGTGATGCAGGTAATCTAACGCTGAAGCCACATCAACTGCAATGTTTAGTCTTTGAAGGAGACTTAAGGTCTTGGATTGAATACGTTCATCTAGTCTTGGATGCAGCCATTGCTCCAGATTCCCATTCACCATGAACTCGAAAACAAGAGCTTTAAAATCATTACCTTCATAATCAATACTAGAGCAAGATGTTAAAATCTTTACAAGATTTCTATGCCTTATTGTTGTCAATGCTTTGCATTCCGCTTTGAAGGACTTTGATGCTCCTCTTTGCTGGAGGTTAAGCACTTTTACAGCAATAACAGTCTCATTTTGGTTCTCATTTTGATTGAGAATTCCCTTGTATACACGCCCAAAACTACCCGAACCAATCAAATTCGTAGACGAGAATCCATCAGTTGCTTTGACTAGAGATTCATAAGAAAGCCTAATTATACTGAACGCCTCTTCCATTGATGATATGGAAGGCAATTTCTTCTTTCTCGACCTTAGTACCCAAAAAGAGATTGAGATAAACAATAGCAAGAGAACACATGCAACAGCGCTAACTATAGCAATCAGTACCTTGCGAGGAAGAAACCTTCCCTTTTTAATAGATTGTGCAGGTTTACATTTAGGAAAATGAAGTCCAATTACACCTCCACAAAGCTTTGCATTTCCATGCAAGAATACTACACTTAAATTTCTAAAAGCCCCTTCTTTTGGTACTTCGCCTTCTAGATCATTGAAGGAAAGATTTAGTTTTTCTAAGAGGTTAAAGCTTTCTAGGTAATTTGGGATTGGACCAGACAAGTTATTATGCGATAGATCCAAATCTGAAATGCCTTTTAGATGACTCAAAGTTAGGGGAATTTTTCCTACAAATAAGTTATCTTCCAAGTGAAGATATTCCAAGCTCAAACAACCACCAAGGGATGCAGGAATTTCGCCGGTCAATTGGTTGTGCGAAACATCAAAAATCTCAAGGTTCATCAAATTACCAACTTCCAAGGGTAGAGGACCAGTGAAAGAATTAACAGATAAATCTATATATATTGATAAGGGAGAAAGACCCGTAACTTGTGTAGTTATGGTACCACTGAGACTATTATTACCTAGGCCTAGCACTTGCACGTTACTGAACATACCCTCAGCGCAAGGGATGGTGCCTTCAAGGTGGTTACTTCCTAAATACAATTCAAGGAGTTGGGAAATGTTTCCAAGAGAATGGGGGATTTCTCCAGTCAATCTGTTAAAATTTAAGGCCAATTTTTTTAGCTTCTGAAGCCTTCCAAAGGATGATGGAATTCTTCCAGTAATTTCATTTTGCTCCAAACCCAGTTCTACTAAGTTAACTAAGTTCCCAATCCCTGTGGGAATGCTCCCAGAGATATGATTTCCACCAGCTGCAAATTTTGTTAGCTGGGTTGAGATGTTGGAAATGGAGTGAGGCAAAACACCTCCAAAGAGATTATCATGTATTCCCAGTGTTTCTAGTTTTGTGCAATTTGTTAGAGAATTGAGAAAATTTAGATCATCAGCTTTACTGCTTCCTAAATGATTAGCACCCAAACCTAGAAATTGGAGATTTTTCAGACTTCCTAAACTAGTCGGGACTTGTCCCATGAAATTGTTATGTGAGATATCAAGCATTATGAGACCTGAAGCATTGGAAAATGAGTTAGGAATGGTTCCTGTAAATTGGTTCATACCTATTTCAAATAATTCAAGATCAGGAAGAGTGAGACCAATGTCTAGTGGGAGACTTCCATGCAGATGGTTAAGAGCTAGTGAGAGGCCGTAAATAGATGAAATGTTGTAAAGTGATGAGGGTACCGTGCCAGAAAATCTGTTTCCAACAATTGAGAAGAACTCCAAGTTCGACAACTTGGCAATGGTATATGGAATGTTTCCCTCCAGGCCATTGTATGCTATAGCCATTCTCTTCAGAGATGATAGGTTTCCAAAAGAAGGTGGGATACCTCCTGTTAAGTTGTTAGTGTAAAGTCTCAAGGCCTCGAGTTGTGACAAAGCAGCAAGTTCAGTTGGAATTCTCCCGACCAGCTTGTTTTGGGATAAAGCGAGGCTCCTCATGCGTAAACAACGGCTTAAGTTTGATGGAATTTCTCCTCCCAACAAGTTATTTGACAAGTTTAGATTTTGGAGTCGGAACAAGTTACCCATTTCTGGAGGAATTCTGCCGTGAAGTTTGTTGTTTCCGAGATTAATGGACCTTAAGAAGCTGAGATTACCAATGAAAGGCGATATCGATCCAACCAAGCGGTTCCCTCCAAGCTCCAAGGCAATAACCCTGGAATTATGACGACGACCACATGTAATGCCTTGCCACTGGCAAAAATGAGAAGAATCATTCCAAGACTTGACCACTCCAAGTGGGTCACTGCTTATCCCTTGCTTGAAGGCAAGTAATGAGAGTTTATCAGTCTCATTTCCAAGGTTATGATAAACGGGTGCGGTCGTAGTGGTTGTAGCTTCAAACTTCGAGATGAACTTGGTGCTGCTAAAGATTGTTATGATTAATAACACAAGTAGCTGTGTTGTTGTGTACCTCTTCATTTCTAATTTATCTAAAGCCATTGGTTTTAGAGTGAAGAACCAAGAAGGTGGAGAGGTGGAAGGAGGAGAAGGGGGATATATAATTGCAAGAAAGAGTGTTTCATTTTTTTCCTTGTGGAGTTAGAAAATTGATTCAAAGTTGTGATGATTCCCATCCCTTTGCCTCAATCATAGTCTTCTTTTTGTCTTTGTTTTTCATTTTTTTTTTGGCGGCGTACAAAATTGAAGGGATCTGACTGTTCAAAAAATAAATAAATATATAAACAAAATAAAAGTTGTGCTGAACCTTGGTGCAGGTGCGTGGAAAATTCAAGTATATCCAGAGCTCCTTGGTCTTCCCCCAACTACTTACTGCTACTTTTACTAAGCAGAAACGCCAAGGACCATCTTCATTGCCGTTGTTAGTTTTTCATACTTTATTTGTCGAAAAATTACTTAGAAAATATTGGCGACGACTAAGAATAATTGCCCCTCTTTCGAATTGACAAGGGCATTTCCTAATTGGCCAATGTAAGAGTAATGTACGCGTCTAGGAACAGAAACACCTCAATCACTCGCCAATCACATTTAATGTCAATCACCTCTACTTTTTAGTCTTCCTCTTCACTTTCTCTCCATCTTCTTTTTTCATTATTTATTATTTTTTATGTTGTAAATATAATATTAATAAAATAAATATTGTGCAATATTAATATAGTTAATTAGGCAATCAATTACTCAATAAGAACAAAATCTATTAGAGTTTGATTTTTCTTAATAAAAAAATTTAAAAATTATTCAAAGGCTAAAAAAACTTTTACAAATAGGACCATTATTCATATTCATTTTTGTACAAAAAAAAAATTATTTAGAAGTTTTATTAATAAAGAAGGTTCTTTCTTCTTCTTATATATATATTTTTTCTTTTAATTTTATTTTAATTCTCTGTTTATATTTTTATAGTTAAGTTATTTTATTTTTATAATATTTTATTTTTTTTTAAAAAAAACACCAGACTTGCCCACCAGGTTATTTGAGTTTATTAGTTGATAAACCCAAAAATTTAGGTTTGTTAGTTGATAAACTCAAAGATCTTGATTTGTGGAACAACAAACCCAAACTAAAAATTAAATTAAAAAAAAAAAGAAAGAAAGAAAGAATGAGAGCAGACAAAGAAACGAATAAGTAGGATGAATGAAGATTTGGGATATTAAAAATTTAAAAAATATTGACTTAATTACTATTAACACATTGATAGAGTTTAAATAAACACATTGTTATTAATGTTAAAGATATCATCAAAATTCAACCTTTAACTTCTGTTAAGAATATGAACCTCCTACCTCTAAAGGAGAGGGTTAGATGTTAACTTATTGATCCATTCAATAGGAACTTTCTACATCTTATTTAGATTTATCACTGAAATCCCAACTTTGTGAAAAAAAATATATTTAAAAAATAAAAATCTTTTAGTCAAATTTTAAGTATTTAAAAATAATTTATTTATCTTTTCTTTCATTTTTATTGGGAAATGCTACTCACATATGACGCGACACTTTCAATTGGCATGTTTGGTGCTAACCATGCGTGCTGAACATGCATACAGATCACACATCTATGTGTTTGGAAATAATCTAATGATCCTTGTTATATTATTCTCTATATATTTGTTTGGACATCATATAATAATCTCTGACATATTATTTTAGACAAGATAGAAAATCTTTAGTGTTTCCCATTCAATGAAGATTTTATTTTTTAAGAAGGCTTTAATCAAGAAAGTTTTTCTTAAATCTAAATATTTGATTGATATAGACTATTATTTCCTTTTCAGATTTCATAAGAAGGGGAAGCTCTGCTTGTTAGAAACATTTGATTAAAAAGAAACTTTTGGTTAAATAAAGATTTTAATGTTTTGGTCAAGTTTTGAATTTAAGAAAGACAAGTTTTCTAGGTAGTTTTATGGTTAAGATAGAAACATTTGAAATTCAAATCATTTCTAAAAATAACATTGATACAGGCTACTTTTGCTCACTTAGAATTTACAAGAAAAATAGAAATAATATTGTGCAGAATCTCTCTTAAAAATTCCTACTTCATAAACAAAATTGACAAGATTATTTTCTAGCACGATGGAGTTTTTATATTCTGTTCACGCAATTGGTCAACCCAGAAGTGAAGGAAAGTCTCCGAAAGAATCCAACCCTTTTGAAAATATAAAAGATCTGTCCAACCAGTCATGCCTTATACTATGAGCACAGTCAATCTAACGGTTTGCCCAAAAATCTTCTTTTCATGGAAAGCTTTCAGCACATACGCCTATAAATACAGAGATGCTCTAATGTTTTGATCATCACTCAAGGACTTGAAGATCTATCAATCTACAGTTTAAGGTCCCTTCTATTCAAGCTTAAAAGTTATTTTCATAAAGTTTTGTGAGTGATCTTATAATCTTGTGATATTGTGATCTTGTAAAAAATCAGGTTATAGACTTGAGACTAATGGTGCTAATTCAGTATGACACGCTTTGAATGGTTACTGGTGGCTGATCAAGATTACGAAAGTTTACTATCAATCTAAGACACGAAGGTGATTGTCTTAATTTCATAAGGTTGTATGATACTTATTTTGTTTCCACGAAGAACTTAATTGCAAAGTGTGGCATTGGTGTTTTGGTCATCGTGTTAGTCCAGTTGCAATAGTTGTATCATTTTTTCATAGTGGAATTTTTTATCTGGGTGAGGCATTGTAGACGTAGGCATTGACTGAATTGCGGAACCAACTCTCGTGTTTCCTTTGTTTTCATGCACTCTTTTTTATTTGTTGCTACACCTGATTGTATATATTATCTATCACTACTTCTTCGCCACTAATGTGACTCTAGAACCAACAATTTGTATCAAAGCAGGTCACCTTTCTTTTCAGCCTTTTGCTTAGCAGGTGAAATCCGAAGTAATACATTCAAAATGAGCCACAAAACTCTTATAATGATTAAAAAGAGTTGCTCCAAAGAAGGCGAATCTATAACTCGACCACCCCTATTGGAAGATGACAATTATGTGTACTAGAAAATGAAGATGAAGATCTTTATTCAATCACTAATGAATACGCATGGAGAGTAGTTTTTGATGGATGGACTCATCCTACTTTTATTGATGCTCACAATAATGTAATAATGAAATCTAAAGCAAAGTGGACTGAGGAAGAAAGAAGATTGAGTTTAGCTAATTCTAAAGCTTTTAACACAATCTTTAATGTTATGGATGAATAACAGTTCAAGTTGATTTTAGCATGTCAAAATATGAAGGATGCTTGGGACACTCTTCAAACTGTTCATGAAGGCACAAACTCTGTAAGAATTTCTAAATTACAACTTTAAACTACTCAATTTGAGTTGCTAAGGATGGACAATTTGAAATTACATCAAGTTTTAACAGCAAGCTAAGAGATGTTGCAAATCGTGCCTTTCAATTGGACAAAAAATTTGTGAGGAAGACACTTAGGTTTGTGCTTCTTACATTTGCTGCAATAGAAGAGGCCAAAGTTTTAACAAATATGCGCCTCGATGATCTCATGGGTTCCTTACAAATATATGAAATGGGAATAATGGCTCAACAACAAGAAAAGAGTTTAATTTTTCAAGTTGAACTTTTGCTAAGGGGTGTAAGCTACTCAACTGACTTGACCCAACCTGACCATTGGATGAAAATAAAAGTAAAAAAATGGTTTTAATTATTATTATTTTTCATCTTCTCTAAATCGCAACCTGCGATTTTCATAGCGTTCTTCCAAATTGTAGGCTACAATTTTTTTCTTCCTTTTACAAAGAAAGAAGAGAAAGAGAAGAGGGGCTTCCAAATCCCAAAGAAAGAAAAGAATCGTAGGGGCTTCCATATCGTAGAGAAAGAAGATAATCGCAGGGGCCTCCAAATCACAAAGAAAAAAGAGAAGTCTATGATTTTTTTTCTCTTCTTTCTCTTTCTTCTCTATCAATTCGGTCCCTCTCAGACCAATCTTGACCATTCACTATTTCTACATGGCCTTAATTTTTGTCATCATCTTCGTTAGAATTGTCTTCTCTTTCGTTGTTAAGATCTATGACACCCGCTGGCTCTGTCGCCGCTACACCACTTCTCTAAAGTTCTTAACCCTATGTTAATCTTTTGCATTTTTCGCAATTTCAATCCTTCTTCTTTGAAGCTCTCAACCCGCCCAACCCACCCGACCTGACCCTACCTTGAGTTGGTCAGGTTAAGTCCTCGTTAGACCTGGTCGAGTCGAGTGATTTTGGGTTTGTTACTTGACCAAAACCGACCCAATTTCACCCCTACTTCTGCTAATGACAAGGAAAATGAGATTGCCATTTCGACTAGGAACTTCTCTAAGTTTTTAAAGAAATATGACAAATAGTTTAATGTGTCTAGAAAAATAACTCATGAAGAAAAGAAAATGACAAGAGAACCTAAAAAATTTGAATGAAAGACTAAATACATAAAGTGTCATGAATTTCAAAGAATCGAACACATAGGCAGAATGTACTAACACAATGGAGAAGAAACCATAGAACATCACAATGAGTGATGAATCTGATAATAGTTAAGATGAAGAAGATGAGATTTTCAGGAACTTTATTACATTCATTACTTTAATTCAAACCACTTGCAGATACCATGTACATTGTGCGAGAACTAATGTTTGACCAGTCAACACAAAGACTGACAGCGAAGAAGATGAGGTAAGTATGGAAGAATTTAGACAAATTTATCAACTAATGTATGATAAATGGTTGTAGGTTGGACAATATAATAAAGAATTGGAGGAATGATATTCAAAGATATACGACACAATTTAACGGTTGCAAGAAAAAGATTGAAGAAAAAGACAAAGAATTGGAGGATGTAGAGAAAAATTGAAGGATGTAGAAAATACACTACAAAGGCTTAATACAAGAAAAACCAAATTCAATGAAATCCTACACATGGGACATAGTTCTTATAATTGTAAGGGACTTGGGTATCCTGCACCAAAGATCTCGAGGAACAACCAGCAAATTAAGGAGATGAAACCAACATATGAGCGTCCAACTTGTTACTACTACAACATTAAAGGACACAAGTGGATCTAATACCACAAACTAAGAGCAAGGTTTCAACAAGGCCATCATGCTGTCTCAAAGAAAGAACAACAAATTTTACAAAATGGGTTAAAAAATCAGATAGTACAACCACTATTTCCTATAGTGTTTTAACAATGGAAAATAGAAACAAGGGGAAATAGTGTTCACAACATATGATTATGTGCAAGAGTATACCTTGTGAAGATGACCATGTTTATTTGGAGAAAATGGAAGGCTACTAGACGTCATATGACCCCTTTCAAAGTACAAAAGAGTTATCCCATGGAACTAATTGTTGATAGAAGACAAAAACTAAGGTACATAGCAAATTGTTCATGTTACAAGTCATTCTTTTTTAGCATTTATTATGTTAAGCATCATACGATCGTTCAAGAATCTTTCCATGGTCCTTCTATATGCATAAATGATTTACCTCCCTTAAATATGATTCTTCCCTTGTTTCTGATTTTAACTATGAACATGTTGTTACACCACGGACTATTGCAACAGAGACTATATAAAGGCACTAAAGGCTTTTGAGGTAGCTTTTGAGATCTTTTTTCCTCAAGTTTTATCCTTGTTCCTTAGTACGAAAAGCATAAATAGATCATTTTCTAGTGTCGGACCCCCTTCTTTAAGCCAAGGGCGGCTCGACCGACACAGTGGCCCGACGAACCCTCTCACCAAGACGAGTTCGCCCCCTTTCCAAATCTCATACGATTAGACGATATTAGAATAATTGGAACACTTAAAAAATAAAAGTAAGCAACAACCAAGGCAGAAGCATTTCATTTACATTAGTCTTGTCCAAAATACATATTTGACCATTTAGACTAGTACAATAACGACCAACCTCAAATGAAAAGAAAAAGACCAAAAGAAGCTGAGACAGGAGTCGTCAGGGTGCTAGGCAATCACTACGCCTTTCCCCTTGTCAGCCGTTGTAGAACCTGAAATGATGATAGAGTACTGAGCCTATAATCAACGTGGCTTAGTGAGTAGGAAGTTCAGCATGTTATCCATGACCAATATTCCAAAACAATGCATGTATGCATGAGTAGTAAAGATGGTATGACATTCGAAAGTATGGCATAGTATAAAAACAGTTATAAATAATGCAACGATTTCATAAAGCATCTCAAATCCATGATAGTTAAAAACGTATCCAGGCTAGGTTAACTCAACAAACCCAACCTGTGGTCATCGCTTGAGTGGGTCGTAAGTTAGACGTACTTGCCACTTGAGCGGGTTGTAAGCTAAGCGTGCTTCTCGAACACCCTAACTCCGTGCTCGATTCTCAAGTGCCATCACTCGAGCAGGTCAGAAGCTGGGCGCGTTAACCATACGCCCTAACCCCGCGCTCGGACCTCGAGTCAAATCTCATCGTGTACCCTGACCCCGCGCTCGGACCTCGAGCCCTTGGTCTCACTACCGTGTACCTCTAAATATCTAAAAACTAATCAGATGTATTTAAATCTTATGAAACCATTGAAACCATAACATATCATACAAGTTTTATGCAAGGAATAGAAATCATAGAAGACACCTGAGTCAAACTACTCATCTCAGGTCTTGCACACCGATGTCCCGTCAACGATCTGTCCAGTCCCTTGGTACTCTCTCGAATCTGCATCAATCAAACTCAATCTCAGTTCTATCCATACAGTGGCCCAGTATCTAATCTCACTGTCCCTACTCAGTTTTGATCGACCCAAACCATTTCGGTTAATCTGTCAAACTTAGCCAACTCTGGTCAATGTGGTCATCCTAGTCTCTGTTGGTCAATTTGTGCCCAAATCGGGTCAAAATGGGCCAATTGGGTCAAAATTGGTTCAAAATCCCAAGTCCCAACACTTAGTCACATTTTTAGCTTAAGGCCCTAATTACGCAATAGTTTTTCCGATTTTTCTGCGGGCAATCCGTACATTGGATTCATATCAAAATTTTCTGATCTGTTCTAGACTCCTTAAACCTCTACCAGAATTTTAAATCATAATTTTAAGACTTCATTTGGTAGTGTTTTTAGCTAAGAGTTCAGGGACTATGTGTTCTTGGATTCTGTATGACAGGCAGTGACTGTTTGCCTAATTTGACCCACTTATCTACATCGGATTGCTATAAAATTTGGTAGACATAAACTAGAAATATTTAGGAATCTCTCAAAAAATTTCAGCTCAAGCCACAGAGGTGTGCCCATCTAATTTAATCTCAGAATGTTTATTTGAATCACAGGAACTTCTGGGTTCACACTTCCTAGCAATAAATTTTTCGAATTTCCTGTAATCAATCCAACCGTTGGATTTATGTAAAACTTTTCAGATTTGATCTATTCTTTCCAAAAAGTTATTAGAATTTTATTTCATAATTTTTGGACATTGTTTGCTATGATTTTTAATAGGGATATCAGGAAAGTTGAAGTCTCGGACTGCATGTTTCCAGCAATCAATTATGTATTCAATTGACCCACTAAATCAATTCAGATAGGGATGAAATTTGGCACACTCAATCTTGACATGTCTAGTGACCTCCCCACTAAATTTCAACTCGAAATACCTACGTTTGGTTAATCAACTGATCTGATACTTCTCTGTCCTGAAATTGATTTTTTAAATTTCTAAGTTTTCTAAGTTGTTTTAAGTGCCTAATTTCGCCCCTCTACAACACTGATCCGAGGGTCTATTTTACTGATTTTCAAAGGCTTCAGATCCCTAAACACTAGTCTATTAAGTATCATCTAAAACAACAAGTAATTATAACCCTAATCACCCTCAATTTCAAGTTCCATCATAGCAAACCTAAGGGATTTTTCAGAAAATATTCTAAGTCCTAGAATCCTAACTGACACGGCACATTGGCAAGCATGGTAAAACATATTCACAAAGGGTTATGGTTCAAAACTTATACCTTCTTATAGTCCTCAAAGTAAGCTTTAATCATTTCAAAATTTGGCTTGATTCGATGCTCTTATCTACTTCAACTAGTTGTCCAAAGTTGCCTCCAACACTACTTTTCTGAAAAACTGCTATCATAGTTGGTGAGTAGTCCACTTTGGCCCTATTTTTGACATACTTCTACAGTTTATTTGCTATTTCGTACAGAAGAAAAGTTAAAGTAGATGTTTCAACCTTTTCAACAAGCTATCAAATGTCCAAAACGGACCTCGGATGGGGTATGAACCATCCCTACGAAGTTCATATCAACACTTCCTTTTCAGTTTTCTGGGTTTGAAACCTTGTGAACAACCCCCTTTCCTGACGGTTTCAGCTTCAGATGGCTCCAAGATCCAGCAAACAACTTGTGCAACTTCGTAGAGGGTAGTATAAGCTTCAAAACAAGCTAAGATTCGAAGGATTTGGCTAAGAAATGAAGGAGATATGAGTTCATGAAGATGGCTACAGAGATCTG